>JAQIXW010000820.1:0-24318 GCA_034700685.1 Willowsia buskii
ATTCTTTAATGAGTAGTAATTTCGCACCGTCACCTTTCAAAACACATTTACCTGATCAGTGTACAAATTTTCCAGACTACAAAAAAGATATGAGCTTATAGACGTATTTGGTATTTTATATATATCTTGCATAACTCTGCATGACAAAACTTTCCAGTCATCCAGCCAGCGAACCAACCTTGAGATATGTTCTATTGAGTCATTATTAACACCAGCCACAGCCTAGCAGTAATGACGGATTATGAGGATTATATTTGATAGCAGCTTTACGAGCTGCTCCAGAAAATGTTACAAAAATGACCTTACTCTTTGTGCCTTACTTTGCTGTTTATTATCACCACAAAAAGTGGGCATCAGCATAAATAATTGAGACAAGCAAAAAAAGCGTTAAAAAAGTATTGCAAAGCAGTTTAGCTCAAGCAAATAAAATATCTGCAAAGGAAAGGAACAGCAAGCTCATTATCAAATTTTTTGTACGCACAACTTTATTAGCTCAACTTACACACACGCTTATTATTATTATGGCTGTACTGGGACATTTACTTATAATAAGTTGATGTTTTACGAGAGGAAAACGATAATCACTTCCATTTTTTCTCACAAAGAAGCAAGCTTGTTATAAACCAACTAATTCTCTACTCTGTGCAGACCAAACAAGACCATAAGCAAGAAATTTCATATATATTTTTTCTGTGAGGATGCCAATAATAAGCGACTCTTCTGCCCATTACCGCAGACACCAAGCCCAAACATCATTATAATAGCATGAACAACAGTAGTAACAGTAGTTCATCTTCCATCTTGACCTGATCCCTATTTTCCTATGCCTAAATGTTTATGTGTGTGCGCGAGTATGAATGTGTGCCCATTATTCCCTCATCATTTGTCCTTTTAAATGCTCTCAATTAAGTAATACGCTCATTTTCCATACTTCTCTTTCGGAAGCATTCTCATCCAATTTAAAACTCATTCTGACTACTTGACTTTTATATTTTTATTTTTATCTCTCGAGCAATTTTGGGTACATTGCTTACATAACAAACATCTTCTTTCAGTGCAGAAATCTCCATCCCATTCAACTCAATCCACTTATTAGGGTTCTGTTGCTAATTGAAGTGAAAACCAAAAAAACCACAGATTCTACGTCTCTGTTACAAATCAAAAGTTGTTTATCCGCTACAATAATATTGCATAAGAATTTCTTTGCAAATCACACCATCCCACTAACAAACTGTTTGCCTATAATATGGTAATGTCTTGGTGGATATATACAATTTTATGTGCTAAAAATGCCTCCACATATATTTTTGCAATTTTCTCCACTTGCCATCTGCAAACGCGTAAAACCTCTATGGAACCTGCACGAGGAACTATCCACATCATCATCATTATCATCATCATTAATCACAATTACATTTATGACCATTGTAAATTTTGAATGTATGGTGGTTTATTCAGCCTTGACAAATAATCAAAACCCATACAAGGAAAAATATATTTACAGTAGCAAAAAATAATCTGTTATGCCTATTTGTTTACTAGATCCAATTGATGTGTAAATATCCACAAATGAATGAATGATGATTTTAGCAACAACAGTAGCAGCACGTGCTTAACAGCAAACCTCTGCTATTTTCAATGCTTTCGTCAACCAAAACGATATAGAACAATAGAGTTCAGGTTCTCCTCAATTTTTTGTTTATCATTCTTTCCTACTACTGGGCCGGGGACGAATAAAATCCGTTAAATTTTATACACAATACGCAGTGATTGAGCCTTCAACAAAACTCGTTCCTCGTTTTATATACCCCTTTTACAGTTTATAATACCAATATTTTTATCGTTCGACAGTTTTACTGCAATATATTTTAATATCAAACGCACGCTAAACGCTTGTGTGCAGCAGTAAAAATAGCTTCGAGCTCTATATAGAAGCATAAAAAACACATAAAGAGAAAACGGTACTTTGCTACTCTGCCTCAAAGGAAATGGCTCGTACATGATGACTTGATGACGTTCAATGCAACTTTTGTGTGTATGCCGAGCAATATGTTATTTTACATTGTGCCACCAGCAGACTAGCTCTAGACTACAAGAAAAATAAATGTAGAGGCAGTTTGTGCATGTAATAATAATATTTAAAGTGCAGTGCAATAATGCAAGTGCGTGAAAATCCTCATGAGTCTCACCATTCAAGGTTCATCATCATTTTTGTGAGGATGATGAGGAAAGAGTGACTTGACTTTTGAGCCATATGATGATCATGATGATGATGACGACTAGGATGACGACAAGCCACCCAGAAAGAAGAGAGATTAGAGATTTTAATGTTTATTTTTTTATTTGAAAGGACACGAATCACTTTATTCTTTGTGTGTTACTATTTTTTTCATTGTCATTCCAACTTTGTGCCTTATACTTGCGCATAGAGAAAAAAAATGAATGAAAATAAAATCCAAGTCAAATGCACCATGAAACATGATATTTGAAAAATATTTTTGAGTGCAGTATTCGTATCATTTCTCTATATGTATGAAAAAATCTTGCAATAGCGCACGACTTATGGTATGGTAATATGAGGAAAAGGTATTACAGTATTGAAGTTTTAGGTCATCTCTTTGCGTCAAAAACATATTGCATCCTTTTTCATAATCTATGTCTGTTTCAACAAATGAGTCCTTGAGCGAGAAAAACATACAGAGAGACAGAAAAATCGTTTATTTTCTTCATCTCTTCATCACATATGCATGGATAATAGATTTTCCTGAGATTGTGATGATAAAAAGGCATATAATGTAGATAGACTGCATAATTATTATGGCTTGGTATGTTTTTATCATTATGATAATTGTAGTGTGAAAAGTCGTCGTATGAGGTCGATATTACTTTTTTGTCTATAAATCTGCATCTTCTCCTTTTTCTTTGTAATAAAAACCGATTTTTATAGCATCGCATATCTCTTCTTGTTTTCATCACTGCTACATTGTTTGTTGTGTCTTGAGAGAAAACTGGATTACAAAGTTGCAGAAGTGGATTGGAGTTTTATGACGAGATCTGGTATTTAGATAAATGCCGTATTATATGCTGTTACAGGAAAGTATCAAAGCATCGATAACAAAAGTGCAGAGTGAAGAAGACAATCAACAATGATGTTATTGTTGACGGGTGATGATAGCAGACCTAGATGAGTGGAAAATTTTTGGGAATGAAGGAGGTTCACAGTCCATTGATCATAAATATATGAATGCGTGTGTAATGATAAGGAAGTATTTTAGGGAGAAGAGGCTTTAGACTTTCATTCCAAATAATCATTTTCATTGATGATGGAAGAAGAACAAAATCAATAACAACTGTAATCATAGCACTTTAATGTTTACATAATTTTACTGCGCATTATCAACGTAGAGTATTTTGCTTAATGTGCCATAATTATAGATTGTAAAATTTGATTCGTTTGATAACAAGTTATTATGGGTGGCATATGCATAGCTAATTAATAGTTTTCTTGGCGAATCATCTAGGTCCGTAAAACATTTAATGTAGCATTTCAAATAAAGCTAGAAGAAACAGTTACTGCGTTGTTATTACTGGGGAGGAGGACATGCGCAAATATTTTTAAGTGTGGAGGAGGAACAAATAAAAAGAATGATTACCAAACAAATATTTAACGAGTATGATTTTAGCACAAAATAACAAGTCATTAAGCATTAATGTTGTTATTACCATCGGTCATCGGGAAATGTCTGAGAACAATGACTAGTTATGTATAGCTCGCTGTCAAAATATTTAAGTTTTGATATGTGCTTTGGATGCATTTTACTTTGTGTGTACTTTAGCTTGCGTACATGTCAGTACACATGCACAAATCATGCACAATTTTTGCTTTACCTTTTTATTCATGTACTCATGTTTCATTCTGTTGAAAAATTTTATTACATTTTTTACAATTCCTAATAAGCAATGCCTCACACCTGCATCCTTCCTTCTGCATTATTATGATTAGTTACTGGGTTTCCTTTTCATTTTGTTGTTCCTAGTGCTGAATTGCATTTTTAGGTATTTGTCATGAAAATCTACAATGTATTTGTCCCCAAGAGGCAGAAAAAACATTCGCTAAATAATTTTTTTTAGCACACAGTTGCCATTGCACAGTTCATTTCACACTTGTTTTTCTCCCTTTTTTCTCCCCCTCTCCTCCTTCTTTTTCAACTGAAACATGCAGCCATTAATAAGTGTCATGTTACATAGTTACATATTCTCTGCACACAAAACAAACCAGAAATATATTAAGAAGTCATATAGCACCTTGTGTCTTTTGCTTCTGCTCTCACAAGACGAAATAGTAAATTTTAAAAAGAAATGAGCAGCTGCATATGCCATCATCATTATTAGTCGTCGTCTTCCCAAGAAAAAGAATAATTTCTATGCAATTAGGTAACGCTTAAAAAGTGCAAATGTACACATAATTATTATTATTCAAATAGGCATAGGATCAGCACACATTTCAGTGTTGGCAAATAATTAGCTTTGCTGCAATGCAACTCAGTGAGTGTTTGCTGCTGCTCTTAGTTTGCCAATAAAAGAATAAACAATTATAGACGTGCTTCTGCATAAATGCATAGTAAAATATGAAACAAAATATTAGCAGCAGTCTTGGGATGGTTCACTGCGTTGCATTTAGCGAAATCACAACAAAAACAAAATGATGCTTCGTGTGTACGACATTTTATAACATTGGTCTACTTTCATCTTCATGCGTTCATAGTTTTGAATATCATGAATGGTGAATGGATAGTAGCAATAGTAGTAGCATATGGGCTGAGAAGAAGTTGGTAATTAGCCTTCATAATCATCGGCACTACTTTTACTTACATTAGGAGAACATGTATGCAGAGAAATGGCTCATAAAATTTGCTACTGTGTTGAAAAAACCTGCACAAGAAGTTCATAAATCACATTTTGATTTTTATGATTGATTTTGCGATGCTTTCTTTGAAGCAAATTTTTCACTAGGGAATTGGAACTACGGATGTATCCGAAAATGAAAAAAATGTTTACAAGTAAAAAGAAATTTTATATGCTATGTACGTGACAAATCAGGAGGAAATCCTGAGAAAGTATTGCAAACGCTGATGCAGCACGAGTAAATATGATGACTTATTGATGACAATTTTGTCGTTGTCATTCATTGGAAACAGCATAGATTACCTTGCGCTACATGATGCAAACAATGTAAACAAACAACCAAATTTGTGTTAAATCAGAAAATAATCGAACAATTTAATCCAGTAAGATGTCAGGGATGGATTTTCAATCGGAACTTTATCATGTTTTTGTTGCACAAAAAATAAAGCAAATGAAATGCACCATGGTCATTCCCGTGAAGTGTCATGAAGGAGACCTCATTTTTCAGAGCGATGAGCGATTCATCATGGACATTGCATTGTCAACAAGATTGGACCACCATGTGTACGCATGGTGTTGTGGGCACACGCTAGTGTAGTGTGATGATGGTTACGTGATTGATGACATTTTTCATTTCCTTAAAAGGGCTGACTATTTTGTGTCAGGGAAAAGCACTAGAATCTAATGATCATTTATCACAATCACTCTCTCGGGTTTGTGATATCTACCCAAAGGAGAACAATCGTTGTTACATGTCTCACAAGAATTTTGAAAGATCTGTTAAATTAAAGTATCAATATCATTAAACAATTTAGATATGTAAATGAAAATGATGAACTATACGTGCTGCAATGACTACTACTCATAAAATTCCACATTCATGATAGGAAGCGACTAGTCACACTTAAAAATTTGTAATTGCAGCAAAATGGAAAATCGACTTTTGATCTGTGAGTTTTACCACTTCACATGACTATGACTAGGTGGACAGTGCCAAAGTGCAGGTACATAATGACTGATTGACAATGACAAATGCACTTTGCTTTATTATCCTCCATGTTTGGGGTGAAGTGCAATAAAGATTAATAGTTTATGTAGCTATGTTGGAAAGTTCGATTAGATGAAATGTCTCGACCAATTTGGTAACTTGAAGTGATAATATGATACCTCTTTTACCAAAACTACTGTACTCATCCATTGAAGTTTAATCTAAAGTGAAAAAATGCTGCTAACACGAAAAGTATGCGAATGAGCAAATACTTAGATAAACATTCCAAATTCTGTCTGCATGTGGTCATCTCAAATTACTGAAATTACAATTTATACCTAATGTAATATTATTTTAATAACATAATTTACTGCACCTATTACATCAAAGCAGTTCAAAAGTATTACATCATTCATAAGATTACTTAAATCACAAAGATTCTGTGTCATTAACCGATAATAGTTTTTAAATTTTTTTGCGTCACATCCGTATCACCCACCTGAATTCAATGAACTACCTATGTAGTCGTGAAGCATTTATCATTTACAAATTTTCCAGAATTATCTTACTTTTTTGTGACACAGAAAATGCTGAGTAGAATCAAGAGTTAAATGCGTACACACACGCATTATGTCATTCTTCATAGATTAGAAGTGCAAATTATACATGTCACGAGAAATGCTTTATCATATCCTCCATTACATTGTGCAGAATTGTTCATTCTACCATTTCTTCAGAATATATGGGAGCAGCATGAATGAATCAGTAATTACATTAATTTTTTTTCACCAGACTTTTATCTCCAGTTAATTTCTTTTGTAAATACTTGCTCACATTTCGTCATACATCTCTATTGGCTGGGTACAAATATTAAAATTGATGATGTGGGAGGAAAAGAGTTACCTGGAAACACTGAAATTCTTTGTATCAAATCTGGGGTAAACACAGACCTCTTGGTAACACACAATAATTTCTTGGAATAAAGGAAATGGTCTAGGCAAAAATCATGAGTAGTTATTTATTATTGTACGAATTAAATAGCAAGCAGTGAGTTGAATAATGTATGCTTATAGTTAGTCCATGCCGGTTGCTGAAAAGACTAATGACATATAGGCACATGCTTTGTAACAATTTTGCACAGGTAACCACTGGTAAGATCTGCTTTAATGTACTACGTGTACAGTGTACATCTACTACAAATGGGGTGATGATCAAAGTTTACTGCCAGTAATTCACACGTGTTTAATCCTCACACAATCAACGATAAATTTTTTATGTCTGGAAGCTTTGATCCTTTCAGTAAACAAACGTACATCAATTTTATGAAAATTTTATTTGATAAACTGCCAAAAAATCGTGACAAATAAAATATTATCGAAAACATGGATTTTTGTATAAGTCATAATATAGGTACTAGGATTGCTTAACCCAAATACCAAAATGCATAGATTGATAATCGATAGCTCAAAAAGTTGGTTTTCAGGTCGAGATCACAAGTCATAATCATAAAGTGCCCGGTATTCATGAAACTTTAATTACCCGAGTTGCTGGCTTAATGCATTCAGAATTAAATTCTCAGACGACTAATCATCAAATCTGTTAAGTATCTTATTTGCAATTGCATTTTTTATTATCACTCAGACTCCAGAGCCTTCAAAGATCGAAATCGTGTGACACATATCTACAAACTTGAACTAATTATAAGTTGTTTGAGCTGTTACATCATCAGACATCATCCATGTATGCTTTCAATCATAATAAATGCTACATCAAAATTGCATAATCCATTTTTATTTGTGAAAATATTTGGCGATAAGAGATAAAGATGTAGGAATAAATTGATTGTGCAAGGAAACAATTTGGCAGGACTGTTATTTAAAAGCATATCATACATGCTCACCTTTATCAATTAACTACAGTGTATTAATATTCTAAGTACATGTAATTATGCAATATCGATAACTACAGTGTAAAACATTTGCTGTAATGTTTGCAGTACTTTATTTCATTTTTTGACATAATGTATCGGATGTAGATGGGAGGGATAATATTTGCGTTTCGCTAAAAAATCTAAAGCCAGGTAAATGTAATGTTGAGTATCAATGTGAAGATAACTTCTGAAGGCAGGTGGAAAATATTCAACATGAAAATCTTATGGCCACTATGAACAGCAATTAGCTGTATTTTTTTCGTAGTCTCTATTTGCCAATTTAAATAAATCTATATCCGTTTCAGAACTACTTTTAGAACTCCACAATCTGTATCTGTGTATTCTGCTGCTGCACATCCTTTCAACTGGCTGCAAACTCAAGTCCAACCCTGCTCTTTTGTATCCGTAAAAACGCGTAAAATATTATGTTTTATCTGCCTTATCACCTTATCAATTTTAAAGCTTACTTAAGTGCACATATAAATGATGAGCTAATGGCTAATACTGCCAAATAGATAACAAGGAATCTGAGATAAGTCGCAAGCAGTAAAAGTTGTATCAGCGCAATTTGTTTTGTATCGCTTTCTAAATGAACGGAGATTCAAATTTGCACTTTGTGGGCTGTGGAATGATGTGGCGTGAAGAAGTTTTGAGTAGAATAAAAATTGTATTGGTAGTGTGTAAATGAGTGAAACTTGGGGTTATCTGCCCTCTACCACATAAGACGTTGTGATAAGTACAATATATTTGTACGGAAGATTTATAATTGATAGTTAAGTAATTTAAGGTCGTTTTTTGTTGGAGTAATAAAATTTAAAAAGAAAATATGGCTGACATTCTGAAGGCATTTTCGATAACAGAGATCAAATCAAAGTTCACTGTGAGGCTTGATAAAGTTTATATTGAAAATGGAGCGTTCCGCCTTTTCTCAAGGTTTACGTCAGGCTGTTTGTTCTTCTGTGCAGGATTGGTTTCGCTACAGCAATTAGTAGGCATGTCATTTAAAGAAAAAAGTTAATTTTTTCAAGCTTCCAGTATTCCAACATGATTACCAAAAATGCAAAATGTTGTTAAAATTCATGCTTGAAATACTTCACAGGAAAGCATATTGACTGCATCGTGCCTCCAAAAGAAGATATACGGGAGGGAGCGCTAAACCAGTACTGTTTTATAATGGGCACGTATACAGTACCAGAATTGTAAGAAGATTATCAGATAACCTCATGAGAAGACGATAAGCAACAAGATTTTGCAATTTGACTTAATTGACCCGGCCATCATCATCAGAAACATCTTCCTTGTCAATTTCATTCCAGATACAACTTGACAGTTGGTGACGAGATTGCCCATCCTGGTGTAGGCACATTTCAATTCGATGAAGAAGATGACTCCGAGCAACACTATCATACGTGGTACCAGTGGGTCCCGATCGCACTCTTTTTCCAAGGAATCACCTTCTTCGCCCCACACATGCTCTGGAAAGCCTTTGAAAAGGATAGAATCAAAGCCTATTGCGATTTGGAGGTTGCCGGCAGTATAAATCTTAAAGTAAGAAGACAACACCACAAGTCGTAAATGTATAATATGGATTTTGTATATTTTTAATGTGGAACAAATTAACAAGTTGGGTCGTAAAAAATAATGTCTTTTAAGAAGAAATCAAGTTATAATATGTTGCGTATTTACGTATAAAGGAAAAAAGGGGGATTGTCGGGCGTGCATCAAGGAAAATCCTAGACTGCTATGCAGAAAGAAAAGAGATTATTATGAGATCCGTATTTAATCTTCGAGTGCAAAAAAAATGAGTACCTTGCTTACAGCAGCATCAGACTTTTGCAGATGCAAGCATAAAAAACATGTAACGTTCATGCTGAAAGAGAAGACGCAAACATTTTCAATTTCAGCTAATAAAAAAACGCTCTCTCTGCTTGAAAGCACAGTGTTTATGCTGCTTATATGCAGTGCTAAAAAAGTCTGAACAGACATGTCTGGCGAGATGCATGAGGAGGAGACAGATGATGATAAAGGGGAATAATTTACATGAAAAATTAATAAAAATAATGTGTAATAAATATATTGCAAATTGCAAATACTGCAGTAATGATAATCGTAAGATTAACGAGTACATTTAATACATTTTTGAGAGATGGTAATGGAGATGTGTGGAGATATAATGTAGGAGGAAAACATGAAAGCTTACTTAAGATTAAGGTGAATTTAACATGAAGTTATATAATAAATAACGAAACGGATTGATACTAAAGAAAATCTTGGTATAGTAAGATATGAGTTTAATGTAAGTATCTATATTTTCTACATATATCTCTCTTATACAATTATAGACTAGGCTAGTATTTTAAATGAATTCAACTATTTTTATGGCTATCGTTTCATAACAAGCTATAAAATACATTTTGACACGACACAAAAATCTCAAGCCCCTCTTCTAAACCCCATTATACTCCATATTTGTCTATAATAACCAATAAACATAACAAACAACCAATAGAAAATTAGCAAAATGTTATTTTTTATTACTATTTACCAATTCTATTTGATCCTTAACAGTCAAGATCTCTCGAGGACAATAAGGATCCCGACCAGAAACGCAAAACCATCAGCAAAGCTGCCCTCTACTTTGTTGGGAACATGAGCCATAACAATTTGTATGCATTTTCTTATATCGTATGCGAATTTCTAAATTTGGGGGTTCTCGGCTTCAATTTCTACTGGACGAATCGGTTCCTTGGGCAGAATGAGTTTTTAAGGTATGGAGCAGAGGTTGTAGAGTTTTCGAGGATTGAAGACACCACAGGAATGATCAGTCCGCAGGATAGGGTATTTCCGAAAGTTTCAAAATGTGACTTCCACAAATACGGACCTTCAGGTGGACTAATTAGGTAAAAATGCTTTTATGGTGAATATTTATGAATGCAGCAAATCAAGAAGAAAATTCTATTGTTCACCATTTTTCCTTGTCTATTCAACAGATACGATGTGTTGTGTATACTGGCAATCAACATCATCAACGAGAAGATTTACGTTTTCTTATGGTAAATAGCGTTTTACATGCTTACCTAATTTAATTAAATCGCTTCATCTAAATTTAGCTTTGCTTTTTCACTCCACAACAGCTGCTTCCATGCAAAAATTCCTTGAGTTTTCATGAAATCCTAAAATTTATGCTCCACTCCAAAAACTCATCTTGCTCTTGACTCTTGCTTCAATTGACAATTGACATCGCGACTCAGAAAATGTCACATAAAAATTTCAGCCAAACTGCTTAACTTACTTTTTATTGCCTTTTCCTCTTCCCTCCTTTAAATTTAAATTGGTTAATTAATTAGAGACTGCTATAAAAATCAGTGTGCGTGCAAAAAAACTCAATCTATTATGCAATCATCATCTCATCATGTGCTTTTTAGGTTTTCAGTTTGTCAGCTAACATCGGTGTGTCAACTCAACTCTTTTTTAAACAAAACTCGATAAAGCGTAATGACGACAATGGCCACAATGATTGTGTTGAGAGCGAAAAAAACTGGAAATAATCGTCTGTTTTTCAGCCTGCTTGTTGTTAAAAAGCAAAAGCGTTCGTTCCAGAACATATCAAAAGATTCATGTGAGTTTAAGCGCTGTTGACAAGCTTATACACAAAAAGCCGCGTGCAATATATGCGAATCAAAATTGTCGAAAATGGAGTGCGCATGGCGTGGTTTTTGGTTTTGGCTTGGCGTGCTGTGGCATATGGCGTAATATTATCATCATCAAACTAAAGTGAAATGAGGTCTCTTTATTCTTATGCTGGTTGTGTTTCTACCTCAGGAAAAAAAAGCTCATTCGTTTGTTGTTGACTTTTTTTCTTGTTTCTTCTTCAAGTTGACTTTTCCCCTTATATTTACCGAACTGCTTGTTCATGTGGAAAAAATGCGCTTTCTGAACAATATTGGCTTTTTGCTTTGTTTTTGTTTGTGTGTGTAAAATGGTGGTGCAAGTGAAATAATAGGATATGCTTCACTGGCTTTTAGCTTTAAAACTTCAAGAAAGAAGATACAACTGACTGAATGAATGTGAACAAAAGTGCTAAACATGTTTGTTCTTTGCATCACCGTGATGCATGGCATGATAATATCTCTGTTTTTTTTAAAGAGGAACAACAAGAATTGTAATATGAAGTGAGAAAACTAGATGAACAGACAGAAATCACTTGCCTATATCCCCACTGCTTATATGTCAAGTGTTACTGTTATGATGATGCCTGTTTCCCTGCCTGAAAATGAGGATAATGATGAGGACGAAGAGGAAAGAGATCATATTTATCCAAAAACCACATCACACACACAAGATGCTGGAGGCAGAAGCAAAGAGAGTAAAATCATCACAAGTTTTTCTCTCTGATAATCTGACTTTGACTTGAGGAGACTCAAACTGCCTCCTCTGAGAAGAAGATCGGATCAAGTATGGTACACATGATAGTATTGAAGCATTTTCTCTAAGCTGCGAGAAAAAATGTCGACTTTACTTTGTATTTCAACTAATGCATATGAGCTTATGTGGGCTCTCTTGAGGAGAAAATGTGGTGTGATGTTGGTGCGAAGATCTCTGATCTGGTTCTTCTGGTTTCCATTAAAATAAGGTATAAATCCATATACCTAATCCAGAGAGACGAAGACGAAAAAAAGGGTTGCTTATACACTTGAGCAGTTTTACGCACTCAGAAAATCAGACAGAAGACGAAAAAGACAAGTGGGATTACAAGCTTTTTTTCACATGGGCATCATCACATAAAATATTTTTAAACACTCTGCTTGTTGTTCTCCTCTCCCATTTATTTGCATTGTATGGCAAAGTGATTTAGAAGGGAAAAATAACTCTTTCAGTGTCTCCTCTAGTTTTTGTCTCTTCATGTCTTCATTTAGAAAATTATCTCTCTCTAGGCTCCTGCTCTTCTGCCGCTGCTGGAAGAAACGGCGAACAAAGACAAAAATAGATTTCACTTTTTTATGACTGGAGTAGTGGAGTGATACACATCATCAAATGACTTGCATATATTGCATTACTGTTTTGTATTGCTTCATGGAGTAAAATACTAAATACACTTGTTTCAATTCTCTCACTCTTTTGTCGGGCCGCTCCCGTTTAAAAAACAGGAGCAGCACAAGTTTTAAAAAAGTCTTCTGCATAACTTGAAATTGCAATAAAAAAACAAGGCGCGTTATGTTTCATAAAAGCTAAACATGAGAGATGAAGACAAGAGGAATGGAGAGATGATATAATCTGCTGGAAAGCAAAATATATGAAGACATGTTATTTCTATCTCTCAAACTTGACGCGCCGCTGCAAATACAAATCGCATCAGTTTTCATTCCTCCTTACACACAGGAGCATAAAGCAAACTCATGAAAAATTTCCAAAAGCTAATTAGCCGGTAGCCAAGAAAAAAATACACACAACATAATTTCTGTTTCTTCATTCTAATGTAAAGCTCTCCCGAAGATTTATGTGTTACACAAGTTGCCTCCGAGATGCTTTTCAGTTGACTCTGAAAACTAGAACTACTGGAGTAGCAGAGCCGGTAGTGGCTTCCATTCATTCCAGTAGTTGTGATCATTTCAGTAGAAAATGCTGCTGTATTTAAAAAACAAAATTCTGAACAATTTTTTGCACGATGAAGAATGACTTGTTCTTCTGTTTATTCTTTGCTAAAGGCATTTATTACATTGCATGCTGCGTAGTATTTGTTTTTAAATTTATTATTATTACTACGCTTTTCTTTCTTTTCTTCAGGTTCTGGTTCATGATCCTCTTCGGTATCGGTATCCTCGCCATTCTCTACCGTCTCATTGTTCAGTTTCTCCCTGGAGTTCGAAATTTGCTCATTCGTCGAAGAACAGACCCTGGTTATGTGGACGCTCTGAATTATTGCTTGAGAGAGATGAGTTATGCGGATTGGTTTGTTCTTAAGAAATTGAATGCAAACATCAACACCATCAGATTTGGAGAATTGTGCGAAGGAATCAAAGCGGAACTTATCAAGAGAACGCCTGGAGGAAGGATGTCACCCTCTTCGCCATTGCCAGCGTACACGGAAAGCGATAAAAGCTTTAAAGATACAGATTATGATGAGAATCCTATGGAAAATGGACATGTGCATGTGCCTTTTTTAAATAAAGATATTTGAATACTTTCTTAAATCTTTCTTTTTTCGTCATTCGTCAGGGTAAAAAGTATTTTTCAACCTGGATGCCAGAAAGTAGTATCATTATTAGTCAACTAGTCATATAGAAAATCAAGCTATCCTTCACTCACCCACTCGTCATAATTTTTTTCCACTTGTCATAGAATTTTTTTTCGCCTGAGATGTTTCAAGAAATGAGTTCTTCTTATCATGAATGCATAATACACATGAACGAACATACGTCATCTCTCTAAAGATTCGTACTACTCATCTCACTCAAACTTGTTGAATGATACATGGAACAAGATGACTAGCTATTCGCAGAGTGGTTTATGACGTTACAGATTAAAGCAGAGAACTTGTGAGCATCTAATGATTCCAGAGAGAAAGAGTGAGGAGCGAAATGGCTTATTTATCTTCGTTTTTTTACTTATGGCATGGCACGTTACGTTCCCAATTTTCATGTACATTTTTTTCTGATAGTTTATACGAGTCATCGTAAAAATGATTATCATAAAAAGCCTACATTTTTCTGCTTTTTACTGCATTACATAAAAAATACCTGGTATGTTTGGTAGTATTTTGAAGATCAGTGACCTAATCACCTAAACACTGCTTGCGTTTCAAATCTTTCTAATTATTATGCGTGCATGCACAATACAAAAAAGGGTTTTTATGTGTGTGTGTTCATTTTCTTCTTGGTGGAGTCGATATATATGAAGTCATAATGTTCATTGTCGTGCTGTTTCCGTCCTCTCTGATTTTTTATCGCTAATTTATGCTCAGTCGTGATTCAGCTAATGGCAGATTTTTTTTAGTAAACTGGACAGAAGAGTGAAATGATCAGAAAAGATTCCTCTCTGTGACGTACGCTGTGTACCATTTAAGTTTTCTGTGTTAATGGAACTACTACATGCAAAAAGGGAGGGAAAAGGAAATGGAGAACGATAAAGAATAATATTTTTGGGGATGTTATGATAATCACCGGAATTTAAATAGAGGAAGCTGTGTTACAGGTGGCGTTCTAAAAACATACATTTTCGCTTCCTCGCAAAAAAATAATGTAGTATATTTTCTACTCACACAAGCAATTCGAAAATCAAATTCGATTCAAATCTTCATAAAATCATGTATTCTCCATTCATATCATTCTATTGCATCTCTCTCGATGTGAGACACACATTTTTTATTAGCATGTCTCACATCACTTTGCTCACTTCAATTACATATTTTTCCTCTGACGAGGACCATGCCACTTCATTCATGAGTGCTCTTTTATGATTCAGATTGTGATTCTGATGAAAATGATGATGACGACTATGGTGAAGATGAGAAGGAACAGAGGAGCGAACATGCAGTGACAAAAACGCTAATAGCGACAACAACACAAAAAACATAGTTTTGTAATGCAGAACTCTCTTCAAAGTCTTTTCATACAGTTTACATTACTTTCGTAAGTACTTTTATGGGCATCTCTCACGATGATGATGTGAGATTACATACCTGTGTACCTCAGATGATGATGATCATTCATTATCATTGTTGTATTGTGTCAAGTAAAAAATAACCATCATTCTTAAAGAATATTATGTTAAGTGGCTCTGCCTTGTGTGCTTCATTTAATTAGCCGAGTAATATTAAAAGGTAGCTCTGAGAAGGAGAGCTCTCGTAATATTATTAGCTTCCACGCAATAAAAAACACATCAAAAATATTATTTGCTCGTGGCACAGAACAACATTGTATTATGCGATGCGTCCTCTCTTTTTTTGGACAATATTATAATTTTCACGTGCGATCCATTCATCTTAACAGCAACAGCAGCAACAGCAACACTACCAGATAATCTTTTAAATGGCTATTGTGTACACGGGTTTTCGTTTCTGGTTAATTGTATGCAGATTTTTTTCTTCTTCACCTTCAGTCAAGGAAAGATGATCAGACATACTTTTACTTTTAACCACCTACCAAACTTATCTCTTTTTTTGCTGCTGATTATTCCTCCTCATTTATATTCCTTGTCAACTTGTCCGGCGCTCTCTCTCTTGAGCCTCTATGTCCACCTTTTACCTTCCCAGCAATTATCGACTCAAAAACAACAGTGAAGAAGTCAACTCTCTTTTGTGAACTCATAATATACATTCACATTGTCAATCTTTGCCTTTTTGCATTTCTACTGCTTTTTTTGTTGCAGGAAATCCTAATATGTCCTTTAAGGTAATTATAATAGCTATATACTGTCTTCTAGACGTTTTGTAACTTTGAGGCATCTACACTTGATTGTTGATAGTGTGATTTTCTAAAAACCGGTCACATCTACCTACTTTACGCAACTCGATAAAAACGTCTATGCATTATGCATTACCAATCTTTCAAGAAATCCAAAGAAAAAATATGGTAGCCACCTAGAATATTAAAATATAGTACCTAAGCATGCGTCTACTTCATTTACTTTTATGTTTTCTCCTACTTTTGTTTTGATTGCGATGTGATTATTGTCGCAAGTCACAAGATCATCAATCAGAGTCAGCAGAAGAGTAAAGCACACATATACATACATATAGGCAGGGTCGCATAATATTTTACTCATTATTACCATTTAGGAAGACGACGGCGCAGATTCTACCTTTAAAAATTACTAATCTCACAGTGCGGTGCTGAGTTGCAATCTAATAATTTACCTCGGTGAAAAACACAAGATTGTACTTTTCCATCATTTTGTTCTCTCTCCATCCATTCTAGAATGCTTTAGTTTTCTTAAAATGGAGTTTCAACTGCATTGCATATACATTCAAGCTTTTTATGATGATAGGAATACCATCATTTTGAAACAAGGAAAATGGAACCTCCGATACCGATATAAGTAAGAAAATATCCATTCTTTAGCAGATCATTGCAGAAGAAAAAAAACCTGTTCGCGTATGCATTTTTTGTTCAAGAAAGCATACGCTCATATAGATCCTTTTTCCTTCTTGCAACGCAATGTGAACAATATCGGTATTTTTAACGCTTAAGATGCAAAGGCATTGGAATTGGTAGGTGGTACAAAAATCTGTAAAGCTATTCGTTATACGCGTACCTTGACAGAAAAATAGAAGAGGAGCAAATAGATTTATTTTTTATACGCAAGAAACATAATATTATACCTATTAGCCATACAAAATATGTATATTTAAAGGTAATAAGAATATTTTTTGTGACTCATTTCATTTCTTTCGTTCACACACAGCTGCTCTCTGTGTGTGAGCAACAGGCACGAAAAAACTCCCTTTCTCTATATATCTATATTATTTCTGTGAGACTACATATATTATAATATGGAGAAGGACAACAATGCTTTTTTAAGAGGTCGTCTTTCTGGCTTGTACTTTTTTAATAGCTGCTATATTATGTGCTTGTGCTACTCCACCCCATCATCATAATGTCTTCGTCATAGCCATCATCATCATCATCATCATCGTATTCTCAACGATGGGCTTGGCGATACGATAATTTTTTCAAGAATAAGAAGAGATGTGGAATGCAATATAAAAAAGTATGCTAAAAAGGAAGGAATTGTTTTTCGAGAAAAGTTTCTTGAGAAAAAAAGGTGATATATGAGACGACTCTTTTCTCTTCTTTACCTTCTTATCTTTTTTTGGATGGATGAATGTAGAAAGAAGTCAACTTGTCAACTCTTCAAGTCAAGCATGCAGTGTGTACGAAAGAAGAAGATGAAAAAAAGTCAAAAAGTCGTTTTTTCTTATGAGTGTAAAACCTATTGTAACTTGAGGTAATGAAGGTAGAAAGAATCCTTCGAGGTCTAAACAGCCAACATTTATTTGAAACAGAGTGGTTGGGCATATCTAAAGTACCTAGTTAATTGGCTGTAAGGAGAAGAAGACGAGAAGAACATGAAGGTATAAAGATTTTTTTTTCGCTGATGGTGGCATTATAAGCGACTATTAGTGATATTGGAAGTTGAGATGCTACATAGTCAGTGGTCATTAATAAATTAGCTGACTGGCTAAGATGGCATCTCTCGACTTTCTTTTCTTGGTTGTTTTTCAACTTGGTATAATATGGTGACATTATGTCATCGTCATTATCTCATCATACTCATCGTCGTAAAATACATTATGTATTATTATAACAATAATTATCATGATGCCCCTCTCCACCCTAATTCTCCGCTAAATTGTTTTATCATTAGCACATTTTCATTCACACTATTTAACTCACTCCGTGTAAATAACGGGCTATCTATATCTCTTCATCCTTCTTATTCGAGTCACAAGACTAAGCTTATTTTTCTGTCCTTTTATCTCTCTCTGTGCTGGAATTGAAATAATAAAGCCATGTACGTACGTGGTAACATCATCCATACATTAAAAGAAAAGAAAGATGAACATTAAAATGATAAAAGCTCCAGGGAAGGAGAGATGGTGAATGTAAACACATTTAAGATTTGAAGCTCTTCTGCAACAAGTTATTTTACACTTTTGAGTCTTGTCTTGTGACTTTTAATGGGATGATAATGTGTGTATAAACGGCGGTGACACGATAGATTCTATTATTCCACGGTTTTGATCCAGTTGATTTTCTTAAGGAGAAAAAATAAACTATGGTGAGATGATGATGACGTGGGTGATGTTCTCGTGTTATCTGTCATGTCTCTTTGGTCTGGTCTGCAAGGTGTTTACTTTTAATAACCGACCTTTATGGCAAGTTCTAAGAAAGTTTGCCCAACACATAATAAGTCACAATTGACTTGACGATAGTGTGACCATGTGGAATATTTTTTTTCTATGTCTGAAAAATATTTAATCTTCTCTCCATTTTTTCAATGCCATTTTGTTTGTGTAAGCGTGAACTCTGGAACTTCTGGACTTTACTACATTGACATCATCCAAGATTCAAAAACAACAGAGCATCCATTAAAACTGGCATTTAGAGTGAACACGAATGTGCGTGTAGAATTACCAGCCAACCACTATAAAAAATGAAAACTGCAATGCAATCAACCCCGTCGTATTTTTATCAGAAGAATATAATCATTTGCAGCATCAGTGTAAGCTATCATCTTACAAAGATCGCATTAATTCAGCGCATTCTTTCAAGAGAATCTTCCTTTTGTACCGGCACAAAGGCTCATATATTGCCTGACTTTGCATGAGTAAACGAACAAACATGGAGAAAAAGAAGAAAAGATGCCGCGGTGCAATTTTTCTATTTGGTGATCTGCTGATTCACTGGAAATTTTCACTTTGAATTTTCATGCTCATGTTTCATTTTATGATTCCACCTTGCTCTTCCATCTGCCTGCGCGATCTTGGTGGCTGAGTCGATGGTGTGATGATATGATAGCATCTCTCTTTAGTATTTTCTGGTTTTATGTGAGATTATCTGCGAAAACAATCTGCAAACTTGAGTCGACAAGCGAAACAAACAGATAGACACTTGTTAAGCCTTTTTTCTCTCCTCGTCATTAATTTCATTCGTTTTGTTTGGGATTGGTGGTGCTGCTGCTCCTTCTCGATATTTTTTTCAGCTTTTAAAAAAATTATAAAAAACTCCAAATAGTTTTTTTTTTCGAATCAGCTTAACTGCTGTTGCGTTGTATTTCTGCTCCTTTTTGGCTATGGAATTATAATGCATTCGTTTTTATTTGATTCGTTATATTACTTATTATTATGTGTTTTTCTGCAAATATACATTGGATACGAGAAGAGTGTATTTTTTAAATGAGATGATGATGCTCGAGGTCATCTTTTGACATGTGCGAGTCTGGCGTGAAAAGTTGTCGAGTTACATATTAAAATTTCTACAGATAGAAGAAGGATATACACACGGAGAGAGAAACACTTGCTTATTTATTATTCGTTTCTCGTTGCTACAATTCACATTGCATTTTATAAGAGTGTGCACTCCTGCCGTCTGACTGCCTGCTTGCCTTCTGTTTGCTTTCTGCTAAAAAGTACACAATATATTCAGCAGTAATATAAAACTTGCTTGTTTTATAGGATGGAGGAGGTAAAATTGCAGTTTAAGTGAAAAGAGCGAGAAATAATAATGTAACACAACAACAAAACAAACCAACCGGTAAACCATATTATGGTATCATTTTTTCACTCTTTCCGTATTCTGACTCTGACATAATTGTGCAGATGAAATGAATAGAAAGACGAGCTATTGAACAACTGCCACCTCTTTTGTCAGCGTAATAACACTCACGCTCATTCCATAATCATCATAATCATTTATAAAATGTCATCTGCGCAGGAGGATTCGTGTAAAAATGCAAAATGTGCTTTTGTCACGAAAGCCAAGACGAAAACAACAAAAAACAATTGTATCCAGTCGACATTGAATGGACAGACATTGTGGTTATATAACTTCAAGGTAAATTAAATACAGAACTTTTAGATTTAGACGTTTTTGTTTCAAAAGATGATAAAATTATGAATGAAATGGAATAGTGGGATCTTCCACCGAAAACGAGATTTCAAAACGTGCGTATGGATAACGGATACGCAAATTTAGACAATTTTTGTTTGTGCCATCTTACGTTTTTTGTGGCTCTCAAAATATTTAGGCATTTATGTCTGGAGCCAGTCAATGAACTGATGCCGCCTGCTGGACTTGAAAAGTTCAAAGTCCAGTAATGTTCGATAATGATAAAAGTTTATTTCCGCGATAAAAACAAATAATCATGTCTCATTCTCCGTCTCCAGCCAATTTCTTTGACAAATAATGGTCATTGGTCACTCTTAAAAGAGGGCTATTGTAATCCATGTAAGTTGATAATGATTGTGCATGCAAGTGCAAGCAACTTAAAATCAATTATATCGTCTACTACCAATCCATATACTCTTGTTTCTTGTGAACATTTTTTCTCAAAAGTATTGACTGTTTTTTTGTTTATTCTTTTTGTCCATTGTCCATCAATTTTGAGAAGATTAGTCCCTCAGCTCTCTCTCTCACCATCACATAGCATATCATGTGTCTCCACGCTTTTTCCAAGAAGTACAAACAAACGCACGAAACAAAGGACTGTTTGTTCAAACTCTCTTTCCTCCTAAATAGGTAATAAATGGTACCAATAAGGATTTGACTTTTTGACTCTTTCCTTTCTTCTGATTTTTTCTTGGCTTCATTTCAATATTGTTGGTTTTGGAACTCCCAAAAACTTGGTTTTTACTACGGACCATCTCAAATAATGAGTTCTTTGTTCTCTTCTCTCCCTCTCTGTCCGTGAATCATTAATATGTCCAAAATAACTTTAAGAAAGCTTGCATGCCTAGCCATTCAAAACTGAACATTCGATTTTATATTCATTCGACCGGAGCTTTGACTTTTTGAGGGAAAAAAGTTTATTTTTTCTCCATTTTTCCACAGAAAAAGCAACAAGAGAAGGGTAAACGGATTATTGGATGATCGATCCCTTCTTCTCGACTAGTTTCTTTATCATTTATTTCTCATTTATTTTTTCCTTCCTGATTGATGAGCCGGCGTGTCCCATTAATAAGCATATAATAACGTGGTGCTTTGCTTATCAACAAGATCATCATCATTATGATTATTAGTACGTCTATATTGATATGCGTTCCTGAAAATTATTGCCATGATCTGCTGAAAGACTGCTATATTTTCACAATTATTTGAAAATGAAATAGGTAATCTCACATTACTAAATGCTCACATCATCTCCATCATTTTTTAAAGAACCAATAATGAAAATAATTGATTAGCCAAAGACCTGTCCACCTGTCAAAAGTCCTAAAATGAAAGGAAACTTTAACTTGAAAAGCGACTTGATCTATTCCATTTAAAAACTTTATCCAAAAAATTGGCAACAAAACAAGCAATCAAATCAAACAAATATAAAGTCTGATTCTCTTTAGCCGCAAAGTCGTCGAACGTTTAATGGGTGCAAGCAACAAGCATACCTTTTGTTTTTTTTAATCGCAACAAATAACAATTCATTTTTTTATATGCCCAAATATTTGCATATTTTTAGGTATCTTCTGAAAAGAGAAAATAACCTGAAAAGTCAAATCATTTTAATCTTCTGCCTGCAACCCCAAAAAAACTCACAATCAGTTTTTGCACGCAGGGACAGACACACAGTCATGGCCGTTTTATTTTTGCTGAGCTGTGCAGCATCGAAGATGATTCTCGCACGACTTTTGCGCGAAGAAGAAGTGAGGAGGCGTTTTACAGTACAATTTATTGTACCTATAATAATACTATTTACACATAAAAAAAATACAGCACGACACCTGCTGCACATATAATCTATACAAAATACGAAAAAAAATTTGTATACCTACATATTACCCATTTTTGAAAATAATAATGAAACGAGCAGACATATCTCTGGCATTTTTTGGTATCATCGGTGTCGATGAAAAAAAAGAAGAAGATGAAGCAAACGATGATGATCTCATTGCCTACTTAACAATAGGAAAGGAGCAGCACAGCGTTTTTCATAATGATCATCACATAATGATGGGCTTATAGGCTATAAGAATGAACGGCATTTTTTTAGAAAGAGAAGAAAAAAAAGGATCCTGATCATGACGATGATGAGGCGATGATCATCATTAAACAAGCCGGTAAAATTATCAAAAAAATATACCAATATAACCAATCATCATCCAACAAAAGCTGAGTTTTATTATTTTTCATGAATTTGTTGAACACATTTTTGTACAATATTGGAAAGATTTTTGTTGAGCAGGTGGAGAAAACATGAAGGCAAGGTAAGATGATCATAGTTGCATGAATTCAACCAAAAATAGCATAAGAAGCTGGAGGGTAGCAGAGGAGTAAACATCCAAAAACGAACTTGGTTCAAAATCAAGAAACGGCAATGTTTTTTTCAGAAGCGAATCCTCCTCCTGCCTGTGTTACCACTGCTGCCGTACATGCTGCTTCTCTTTTTTCTTCCATTCTTCTTCTTCATTCGAGATATATAATTAAAGAAGATGATGTCTGATTTGATGATGACGGGTTTACACACTCGCTTTACAAGGGAATAAAGCTTCTGTAGAAGGAATCATAAAAACGTAGAAAAAAAGAAGGCTTCTTCAATTTCCATCCATCCTTCCATTCCAATACACTACCTTCGTTACACCATCATCATCACCTGAGAAGGTAAAAAACCGTGACATGAGCAACATCACAAAAATATCCTTCTCCCTATTCATCCAACCAAGCAGCCAAAAAAATCCAGTAATAAATTTTTTTCTCTCCATTGGATTGTGAGGGGGAGAAAAAAATGAAGAAAGCCAAATCATCGAAATGCCATGGTCAGTTCAGGGACACAGGAGCAGTGCCAGAATGAAGGGAGGAATGCACCTCTCTCTCTGGAATACCTGGATATATTCCTGGATAATATATTGAGGGACTCCACCAGTTGCTTTTTTATAGCTGCCATGAAAAAGGTAAGTTAAGAAATATATATATGCGGCTGCTCATGATGATCATGATTACATTGTGAAGCGCAACTCGGTGGAAGCTTCTATGCCACGCACAACCACATCTCCTTTTGATTATCAAATCCCCTGTTAAAATCCTACCTGCTGCTCCCTACTGCTCCTGCTATTCACCTAACGACAAGATCAGGAGAGAAGATGGAAAAGAAAGAGAAAAAAGAGATGTGGTTTTCTTACGAGAAGAACAAAGAGAGATGGGGTAGGTAAAAAGTATTAAGAAAGGAAGGGTGGTAGAAGGGTACAAAAGGCTTCAACGCAATGCAATCTTGATATATCTTATGATCAGTCTGAGATGCATTTGTAATGCATGTAAAGCCAGTATAATTTTTCAGGCTAGCAACTAGTGGCTGATAATGTGTGTTAAAGGAAATGGGAATGACCTGAGTGTCTGATGGCGAGTCTGGCTATGAGTCGCAGAGAGAGAGAAAAAAACGTATAATAAAATGCCCGAGGAGGTTTCTCATATGTACATCTTTCATGTTGCTTTTGCCTTTAATGTAATCACTTGTGTGAATATGACTGGCACTTTTATCATCGTCATCATCACCATGATCTAGCTAGGGACTATATAGCAGAATCAGCGTCATACCAGTTTTTATAAACAGGTACACATTCTGTATAATAAGCTGGGTATAAAGGCTTGCCATATTATCTTTCCGGTGGTTCGAAACATTTTTTATGGAATAAAAAAAAATCCCCTGAGAGTGTACATAAGCATGCTCGTAGTGTCAGTCATTGTGTTAACGTGTGTAGCAGGAGGGGTAAAGGATAACCTAACTTTTTTTCTCCGCTCGTCTCACAAAAAAGTATGTTTTCCCTACTATAATACAAGCATTCCTTTAC
>JAQIXW010000821.1:0-24285 GCA_034700685.1 Willowsia buskii
ATATATTGTTCCGAAATTGCACAGATATGAGAAGCATTTTAATTTATTTTATAAAACTCTATATATATATGTTACAAAAGTAAATTATTCTATCCCATTGAATGTGATGATTTTAAAGTGATTGACTATTTTGACTTGCAACAAAATGCGAAATAAATTATTACACGACAACATTATTATTGGGTCGAAGAACTTTATTAAGTATATTGATTTTAAACTTGGCAACAAACGAACAAACCATGTACATGTAAATAGAATCAGTCACGAACACAAAAAGAAAAGAATTTTGGAAGTCATCATAAAGTAATCATAAACAGTACAAACATTCATTGACACATAACTCCTAATTTACTTGGTGTCCTGGAAAGAATGTAGGCTGGCCCATATCCGGTTGGAATGGAATCCATCCATGGAGATGCTGTTGCGTTTGTGCACTACTTCCTGAAGCACCTGCTGCTGCTGCTGGCTGACTACTTTGACTTGGGCCGGCTTGCTGTTGTTCCTTCTGCTTTCTCATGGGACAGTGTTTGTTTCTATGTTGCCTCAAATTTGAAAACGACTTTCCACAGTCCTTACATTCAAACCTCATATTCATGTGCACCAACTGTTTATGCTTGTGAACACTACTCATTTTGGTAAATGTTTTCCCACAAATGTCACACATAAGTTTCTCTCCAGGCGATGCTGTGTGCCCTGATTTGTGACCTTGCAAGGCCTGTTTGACTTTACCCACGGGACAGAATTTACGTCTGTGCTGCCCTAAATCTATAACCATCTTTCCACATTCCAAACAATTAACTTTTGTTTTCGTAGTGTGACTCAGTCTTTTGTGTGTGTTGAGGCGATCCTGACGAGAAAATCCTTTCCAGCAAATGTCGCACTTGAACTCACCAGTGTTGTGGAATGTACGTTTGTGATGGAAGAGAAGAACACTAAATGGGAATCTCTCTGTGCACATGTTACATCCATGGGGCTTTACTTCATTTTGTTTCCTTACGTATTCTTCCACCTCTTGTGAGGACATGTTCACAATATCCGGATGAAATTTGGTGACATGGTATCTGAGTTTTTTCGAACTTTTGTACACCATACCACATACTTGACAGTTTTGCGGCTCGTCTGTATGCACGTCTCTCAAATGCGATTTCAAGTCGATTTCCAACCTGTATCCTAGAAGACGATAGCAAGGAAAAGAATTTTAATTTACTCCCACAATGCGATAGATAACATTTTTAATTCTTAACATTCTTACCTTTTCCACAGTGTTCACAAAAGAATTTCGTTCCTCCGACTTCAGTCTTATCCCTATGACTCCTCATTATGTGAGTTTCAAGGCTGAACCGAGACAAGAAGATTTCGCCACATTCTGGACACCCTGGAAAATTCTGGTCATTTGTTCCATGATTATGCTTCTTAAACAAGTGATACTTGAGCTGCCGCTGGGAGCTCATTGGCTTGCTGCAGAATTGGCAGACGGGTCGGGCCTGCTCTCGTATTTCCTCTCCTTCTTCTAGCTGCTGATATTGAAGTCCATGCTATGAGAATCATAATTTCAAAAAACTTAAGAAGGCTTCATCAAAATGTGGAATTAAGACTTAGGAGAGCATGAATTTGAGGACTCCTAACCTGCTTGGTCATGTGATCAACATAACTTTGGAAAGTGTCAAAACTATGGTAACATGTATTGCAAGTAGGATTGCTGACATCTTTCGAATGGTTGATTATATGAGTATCCAATGTTATCTGGCGTCTGCATGTAAAAGTTCCACAAATTTTGCAAATTTTCTCTGGACCAAGCTCGTGGTCTTGAATGTGACGTCGGAGAGAAGTCACGATTTTGGATTTATACGAACACTGATTGCACTTCCAGGGTTTCTTTATCCCCATATGAACATTTTGTATGTGTGCAATCGCGTGATACTTGTTGGTGAAGGAATCATCGCAAGACGGACACGGAAAGCCACCCTTTCCTTGAACCCCTTTCAAAAAGTATCCATTACTTTTAGGCCCTCCAGCGGATGGGGCAGCCAACTCGTTTGATGGCGGAGGATAAGCAAACAGGCTCATGTCGAGGTAGTCTTGACACTTTTCGTAAAACCATTCATGTTCCACTTCCGTAGGTTTCCTCAGCGGAGTCCCTCTTCCTTTCTTTTTCTGCTCACAGGAAGTCGACTTAGGTGCTATATCTTCGTCGCTATCCCGGTCAAGTTTTTTCTTTTTACTCTTCGGCCCCGGTTTCTGCTTTTGATTCCTACGAGGTCTTTTTGCCGAATGGGTTGCAGTTGTATTTGTATCAACTGATTGCACAAGTTCCCCTGGTTCGTTCACAGACAAAGTTGATGAATCCAACAAATTCTCTTCTGACCCATACACCATTTTTCTGGCTGCTTTAGGTATCCATCTCTTCGAACTTGACTGATTTCTTAGCTCCATCCCGCTATCCACTGGGTCATCACGACTGGAACTCACCGACGGACAATCAGAATCTGCATCACTCGACGCCCAATCAGAATCGTCAAGATCGGAAGCAATATCTTCTGGCTCTGGTTTGATTCCACCTGTCACACAAAACAGAAAGGGTTAATGATGAACCGGATATAATATACTGGACACCGGAAGTAGAATATTATTTTTTTCAGTACTTACAACTGTACAAAGAAGCTGTTTCCACCTTTCTAACTTTGTTCCTAAACTCTACTCGCAATCGTGGTTTTTCTTCTCTTTCATTCCTCACAAGAATACAATTATTCTGAAGGTTCCAAGGTTCCCCCCAGTAAGAAGAAGAGAAATTCCCTTTCAACTTCTCCATAATTCGATTATGCTCCTCCATTAATTTCCTCAGTTGTCTGAGCACATCAATCCCACTATCGACAAGCTCCCTGCATTCCTCACATATTTCAAACCATTCCGAAGGATGTCCGAGTAGCCGCAACGTTTCCAATGTGGTTTTATCATTTAATGGATGATTAAAAATTTGCTGGAGAAGAAAAATTGGTCGCAGTTGTGGCTGCAATAGAAGATTTTGTTCGGTTTCTTGGGATGACTCCTCTGCAGACTCTTCAACAGTAGTAGCATTGCTGCAATGCCTTTGTATGTCATATTTCTTTGAACACAGTGGCCCTGGCTTATCTCGTCGGGGCTTTGGAGCAGGCCCTGTCTCAGTGGAGGAAGTGTCAATTTCTTTTCCGTCTTCTTGAACATCCTTCTTTTTCTTCCAGCAAAAACTTGGACCCGGCTTGCTGCACACGATACACAACTCCGTTTCTTCTATTTCGATCATTTTGATACACAATTTCGGCCAATTATTCGATCAGTCAAGGTCACATGGAACATAATATTTGGGAACGAACTCTACATGTTTATACTACTACAATTTTACTACTTTGTATTTACTTCATATATAAATAAAAATTGCACTTTCTTTCAATCAACAATCGAAGCACAATATTTTAATTGTTGAATCAGCATGAATCTCTACATTGATGAAGAGCTTCCACTTCCATTTCTTCAATGCAACTCATCAGCTGCCAATTTCTATTATCAACCCCAGCGCACTGCGACTGCATTGAGTGCACCATCGCAGTGTCTTGATGCACACTCGTGAGTGTTCGCAATCCGCATTCATTGTGCTTGTGCCTTAGGTATTTACATAGTACATAGATAAATGGAGTGAGTGAAAGCGTAAAAATGCATTTTTTAATATTTTTTATGAATGAATGATGGAAATAAATCCATTCATCATGCATCCGATCCGACTGATTCTGCTTTCATCTTTTCATGCGGTTACATAAACTGTTTGTATTTTGTATATAGCTTAATTATGCAAATTAGAAATGTGTAATACACTTATTCGGCTACATTTACAAATAATTGTTCATCAACTTTATTGACGTGGCTCATACATGTAAAATAACTTTTTAAAAATTCAAAATGATGATCACCTATCAACAGACAAAGGAAGTTTGCGGAAAACACATTGGGTAAATTCTAATGCAAACTTCATTGATTCGCTTTCTCGTTCAATTTTCTCCTCTCTGGACAATGGTTGTTCCTATGTTGACTAATGTTGGTGTATGACTTCCCGCAAAATTCACACATCCGTTGCGAATTCTGATGCACCACTAGTTTGTGTTTAGCAACTGAATTTTTCAGAGTAAATGTTTCCCCACAGATATCCCATCTCAGCTCATCCACAATTTTCCCCTTGGGGTGCCGATATAGCGGAATTCTACTGTAATTGCATGTGGCATGTATCATGCATCGTAGCTGACGTTACGTCGGATGCGTGCGTGAGCGTGACTACTGATTTTACTGAAACTCTAAAGGAAAAATCATAGAAGTAAAAAGCCCTGCCATTAGTAGTCCCTCAAGTTTTATTGATGTTTTTCATGCAAACTAATGGTAAAATCTAATCTTCGGTAAAAATGCTTATCACGGACAATAATGCAATACAACTCATGTAAAGTATGTTAGTTGTTTGTTTGTATGTGAGTATGTGTTAACATTTTGCATTATGTAACTAAAACTTCTATGAAACTTTTTATTAGTTTTTTAAAGAATTTGATAAATTGATGCAACTAATTAATGATTAAGAAAATGCATTGGTTATACTTTTAATACTTGAAATTAATCTTGATTTTACATAATAACAATAACAGTTAATTTAATCTTTTCGAATTCAGTCTTATCGGTAAATTCATATGTATTATAAAATATAATAGACTATCTAGACCGTTCCTACTTACTAACTTACTAAATCTACTTTTCTGCGTTAAATGGTGTCTTTTTATATCTTAATAATAATGGAAAGGGGCCAAATCTAAGGTTTACACAAAACGGATGGAAACGTCAACTGTTGCTGGTCATACGAGTCGTGCGTAACGAAATGAACTTGCTGCTGCTGGGTATTTGCCCCTTTCTCCTTTTCTTTCCTCGCTTTACAATAGTGCCGTTGGTGCTGTTTCAGACTGTCATAAGTAGGGTAAATCTTCCCACAGTCCTCACACGTAACTTTCACTTCCTCATGAGCCGATTCCTTGTGTCTTTTGACACTACACTGGCGAGAGAATCCCTTCCCACAAATGTCACATTTGAATTTCTCTGTAACTTCTGGATGACTTGTTCGGTAATGATGGTAGAGCAAATTGCTAAATGGAAATCTCTCCTTGCAAAGATTGCACTCGAACGGGTTTTCCTCATTTTTCTTCAATATGTACTCGTCCAACTCTTCAGGTGACATTTCTAACGTCTCCGAATGAAGTCTAACCGTATGAACTCGGAGCTTTCCAGGATTCCTGCACTCTACACCACATATGCGACAAGTTTGTGGATCTTTATGGTGAGCACGTTTCAAGTGGGCTTTCAAATCACTTTCCAGTTTGTATTCTAGCCAAAATTGATTATACAAATTAATTATTAAGGAATATTTTCCCCGCTTCATTACCATCATAGCATCCTTACTTTACAATAAACTATGTACACCTTTACCTTTCCCACAATGCTCGCAGAATAATTTTTCAACAGCTTCGGTTTTTTCCGCATGACATCTGACCATATGGGCCTCAAGGGAGGCTGGAGAGATTCTTACATCCCCGCATTCAGAACAAACCTGAAATCTTTCGTCTAGCTCCCCGTGATTATGTACCTTGAACAAATGGAACTTCAATTTTAACGTTTGAGAAGAAGGCCACGCTTTATTGCAAAATTGGCAAACTGCAGGTGGTTTCATCTTCTTCAACTTTCTTGGCCGTTTCTTTTGTTCGTATGACAGTCCATGCTGTTGAAAAATTAAAAGTTTGATAACAATTGAGAATTATGGAATATGCTTAAAATTACACCAATTATTATGTCTATTTATTCCTTTTTTACCTGGTTTGTCATGTGCTCAACATAAGTTTGAAAGTTGTAGAAACTTTGCTGACATTCATCGCAGGTCGGATTGGTGACACGCTTCTGATGATTGATAACATGAGTATCCATATATTTCTGCTCTCTGGTTGAAAAAGTGTTGCAAATCTTACACGTTTGCAAAGGCCCCCTATGTTCTCGGACATGAAATCGGAAGCTACTTTTAAATTTATCTTTGTATGGACACTGGTTGCACTTCCAGGGTTCTTCTACTCCAAGATGATCACTATGAATGTGAGCAATTGTATGGAACATGTTTACGAATGAAGCGTCGCAAGTTGTACAAGGAAACCCTTCCTCTCTAAGGTACCAATTGACTCCAGAACTCTTTTCGTTAGATTCTGAAGAAACTTGAGAGTTTTGATCTTCACTTGTCGGAGCCGGAGGAGGATAAGTGACAAGGCTCATGTCTAAATATTCATGGCAATTTTCGTAAAACCAGGCAAACTTTTGGTAAACTTTAAGACCTTTCCTTGACTGCAGATTTGTATTCTTTTTTTCTAGGCGTTCCCTTCTTCTCTCCAGTCGTTCTCTTCTTTTTTCTTCTTGTTCCCTAAGTTTTTCTTCTCTCCTACGTCTTCGTAATTCTCGAACTTCGTCTGATTCTCGATTGCACAGATGATAGTTGGGATCCTTTCTTAAACTTTCGTAATAGTCTGCTTCTTCTGCTTCTTCCACTTCCTCTTCGCAAATAATTTTGCGTTTCGTCGTGCCAACTGGTCTTCCAAGTTTGACTTGGCTTGTACTTTTTCGTTTTTTAATTGGCTTCCCTTCCTCTTCCTGATGAATGATATGTGGAGTTTCCAACTGTACTAGTGGGAGTGAGAATGATTGATTTGTTTCAAGGGATGATACATTTTTGTTAGCTTTTTGTGCCCTCGTGTTGTAACGGACATTAAAATTCCTGCGATTCTGAGGCTTCTCTTCTTGGGTGGACTTTCTTGGACGGAGATTCCTCATGTTTAGTTGATTATCATTATTCTTCAAATCTTCCTTTTCTGAAGATTCCATTGGAGGGCTAAAACTCATAGAAGGATACTCGAAATCATTGTCGCATGATGTCGATGATGTCCAGTCCTCATCATCCACCACCGGAACATTTGTAGGGTCACATGGCTCATGTTTGATTTCATCTGTTTAAGTTTAAGAACAATGAATTTAACTTAAATAAGACTTAAATTCAAAACTCAAAAGGAATGTGTATGGACTTGTTGGTAATGTACAGTACAACAATACTTACCATCAACAGGACAAGCGGTCCCGATCCTTCGGATTTTGTTTCGAAATTCCGACCTCTTCCGCCTCCGTGAATTGTCTTCTCCGTGATTCCCCCCAAGATTGTAATTTTCCCCAATGTTATCAGCTTCACTCCAAAACGATGATGAATAACTCCTATCCAGTTTCTCCAGAATCCGTTTGTGCTCCTCTTCGTACTTCCTTAGTTTCTTGAGCACATCGATCCCAGCATCAACAAGTGCACTGCATCCTTCGCAAATTTCGAACCACCCTGAAGGATTTCCTAGCGCTTGCATTGTTTCCAGAATGGACTCATCGTGAAGCGAATACTTGAAAACTTGTTGGAGTAGAAATATGACTCGTAGCTGAGGCAGTAGATCAGTCTCTGTTTCTGGGAGGGACGTTTGGACACTTCCAGTGGCAACATCATTATTCCAACAATCCTGGCTCTCCGTCTTTACATCAAACTGGGGAACCGGTTTGTTGCACAATATACACAACTCCATTTCTTCAAGAATCTCCATTTTTAACTCAGAAGAAGGATTTTAAACTCAATTGGTGCGAAAAGCGTGAAGATGTTTATAGTTAACAATTGAATGAACTCAAAGAGTTCGAAATTCAAAATACTTTAGAATTAATGCTAATACATGGACACAAAATCAAATCATCAAAGAAAAAGAAAGATTTTTTTCTGCTGCCGTCGTCAGTAGTCGTAGACAAAGTAGAGTGCTTCTAAACTTTAAACAATGATAAAGTCAAGAATGTAAAGAAACAGACACTGTTGTTGACTGTCAATTCTTTCATGAGTTTCATATGGTTTCATTTACAAACATGAACACGCATATTCCACTCTCAGCTGTCCGCTGCTGTAAGCAAAAAAAGTTCATGAGAACTGAGAACATGGTGAAATTTTTTAGCCCCGATGAGAATGAGAATGAGAGAATGAATCTTTTTTTTTTTTGTAAGTTCACCGGGGGCGGCTGGCCAAGTCTCCAAGCCAAGGACATAGAGTAAAACTTTTCTCCAACAGTATGATCATGAGATCGTTGATCAAATGTACATATTTTCGAATGACACCAATCGACAATCATGCAGTACAAAGGTTGCAGTGTTCAGGGTTTATTTTCGAACTCATCCAAATGAAGTAACCCAAATACCCTAATGGTTGATAATGTTGCCATGAGTGATAAAACAGAGATCTAAAAAATTCATACATAAATACTCCATAAATTTCGTACGTATTTAAACGTAAGTCGCTATCGCGAATTAAAGGCATAAAATTCTATCGACAGCGCAACGGTGGACATGGACATCCAGCAGATCCAAAGCACAAAAGCACAGCTACTTTTACACATGAACATGAATCTTCTCTCACCTTTTAGCATCATGCGAAGCGAATACATTGCAACTTTACAACACTCTTTCAAGAGTAGATGACTCATGAGAACCATCCGCTGATCTGAGGCGGCAGAGATTCAGTTTTTTATGATCAAGTTTTTACACGACGATATACACACGTATAATGTCGTGATGATTTGTAAAATCCACTTCAAAACGCATAACATACGTAGGTCTAAACGTAACCAACAAGTTATCTTATAATCATCGCTCGTTTCCAGTCAATCGCTACATGTTGCATTTTGTACACTCTACTCAGTAGTGCGGTGCTGTGTGGTTGTGGTCAAGCAAGCCCATCTCCTTTCGACGTAGTGAGGAAACTTGTAAACTTCACTACTTCTTACTCAAATTAAATATTAGTAAAAATAAATTGAAAATGAATTTTTCGTGAGACATATTAATATTAGGGACTTAAAAAATTTAATTTAGTAAAGATTGAAAGATTGTTATCAAAGTTAAATAGCGGAGACTATGTCAACTGACGAAGAGGCACAGCAAGATGAAATGCTTGCCATGGAAAGTATTTTCGATGGCGACACATTTCTCGCCCATCCTGGTGACATTAGATCAGGCCAAATAAAAATTAAGCTGGAATTGCCAGATCCATTCCACATTGCTGTAGAAACTGATGCTCCTGTCGCGGATGAAAATGGACCGGGAACTGGTGGAAATGAAGCTAGATATAAAGTCCAATTCTTGCCACCATTAACCTTGCATTTTACTCTTCCAAAAAATTATCCTAGCCAGGCAAAACCTAATTTTACGCTGTCGTCATTATGGTTACACCGAGCATCGGTAAATATTTTATTTAAACTTTTGTGAGCAGTGAGCACAATGATGTAAATGTTACTATGAGAACTGGAAATAATTATGTCGTGATAATTTTTACAGCTGTCAATTTTGTGCCGGAAACTGGATCAACTGTGGGAGGAGAATAAGGGAATGGGAATATTGTTTTTGTGGACAAATTATCTTCAAGCCAGTACATTGAGTGATTTGGGGATTCCAGACTTTTACGATGTGTCTTGGCTCCATCGCCCTTTTAATTTGTCGAAGAGGAACAATTTTCGAACTCCTGGAAGAAAAAGAAGTTTTATCGAAAGTGGTGCTCGAGAAGATTCAATAGCGGAGGAAAATAACGACACAACCGAGTTGGCAGACGAAGCTGCTGCACGCCCAACCCCCACTCCAGTGTCTGAAGCTAGCACAAGTAAATCGCAACAATCAAATAAAAAACGGAGACTGAAGCCAAAAAAGAAAACCGCTATTGATCAAAGAGCTGCTTCAGATGCAATTCCAAGAAAAGATGGAAAAGACGTGTCGTTGTTAGATTACCTATTATTTTATAATGAGGAACAAATTAAGGAAACATTTTCCCAGTCTAATCATTCCTGCGATATCTGCTTTACCCTTAAAAATGGTCACTCTTGTGTGCGTTTCCGGTGTGGACATGTATTTTGTGAAGAATGTGTGGCCGGATTTTTCACGACGAATATTACAGAAGGAAATGTGGATCAAGTGAAGTGTCTCGCTTTTAACTGTAAAATGCGACCTTCGCCTGAACTCGTGAAACAGTTGGTGGGGGAAGCACAATTCGAACGTTATGATCAGATTTTGTTGAAAAGGGCTCTAGAGAACATGTCTGACGTGACTTATTGTCCCCGTCCAAAGTGCCATAATCCTGTGATTTGTGATCAGAATGAAAAGTGTGCGTTCTGTACTGTTTGTAGCTACACGTTTTGTCGCACTTGTAAAATGGTTTATCATGGTGTGGAGCCCTGCAGATTTAAGGATGGTAATGCACCAATTAAGTTACTTTGTTTAAAAGAAATAATAATATGTTTACGTATTTTAATCATAAGCCATTATTGCCATTGCATTCTCATTCCTAGCTGACATGAAGGATGTCTTCAAAAAGTTTACGGAAGGAACACCCGCTGAGAAAAAGGCTTTGGTGAAAGCATATGGCGAGAAACAGTTGAAGGTGCTTGTTGAAAACGTGCTGTCCGAACAATGGATCCAAAATGAGAGCAAACAATGTCCACATTGTAAAGTGCCGATAGAGGTGAGGTCACAATATTATTTTGAGCTTGTCTCATGTAATTTATATGATTTTTTTGCAGTTTTGTCAAAAGTTTCTTGTTATTTTTCCTTATGCATGTTTGTTCATTTTTTTCTACAGAAATTCGAAGGATGCAACAAAGTTACCTGCTACAAATGCAATACCTACTTTTGTTGGATTTGTTTGAAACAGCTGGAGCATGGAAATCCCTACTTTCATTTCAACGATCCTAGCTCAAAATGCTACAATAATTTGTTTCAAGATGTTGAAAACGACGGACCTGCTGCTGTTCATGATTGGATTGGTGGGGATAATGATGAGGATTCGTCGGATGATGATGACTTTGATGATTTGGACTTTGACGGCTCCGATTTCGAAGATTTCGATGATGATGATTATAACTTCGATCAGGATTAAAGCAAGATTAAAGTACTGTATGCAATATGCAAAACTAAATTCAGAGTGTGTATGCAGATAATATTAGGTATGCAACAACAACTCAACGTGTCGATGACTGCAAAATTTGTTGTGGCCTTCTTTCACTGCTCCAAAAAATGCCTTCATTCTTGTTTCTCCGGCAATTCGTGTAATAAAAAAAGTAAAATGTGTATTTCAAACTATTTGTCTTTTGGAAAAATGAAGATTGATATTTTTTCCTATCAATTGTATATGTTTAAAAAATTAACCCAAATTCAACTCACTAGATTTGTGTCCTTAATGATTCCTGTCACTATTGTTATTGTCAGTTCGTATGGAAACTTTTAATTATACTAGATGATATTTGACAATAAGTATAGGTTTGATTAATATTTGATCAGTTTGTCAGTACGGGTTTCCAACAAATGTTGTGTGAATTATGTGAATGCAATTGTTTTATGTTCTCTTCTTTGACCACCTAAAAACTTCTTAAACTAGAACGCTTTTAGATCAAGAGAGTTAAGTTTACATGTAGTGTGTATGTACGTGTAGGTAATGTCAAATGTATGTGTATAGATTTAACGGGTCTGTGATTCAAGTCAATTTCTTCAACCATGGATAAAAAGGGAATGTCTTCCTTGGATCTGCATATTTTGTAGCGATAGCGATACGAGGTCAAGCAGGGTCATAATATTTGTTTTTGTCTTTAGTCTCTTTAAGTATGGCTTTGATTTTTTGCATGATGATGTGTAACTGAAATCCAGTGACAATTAGTGATTTATATGTATATCAACTGTCAACTTTCATGTTTAGGGACATGTGTCGCGAAAATAAAAGCGCAACTGTGGAAATATATACTTCATTCAATTTTGTCCTGATTTCTGCTTCACATCCGGTTCCCATCTATCTGCTAATTAAAACCTTCGCATAAAGATAACCAAACTTGTAATTTTTTGGTTAAAAAAACTAACCGAAAACCGAGTATTTTATTTGCAAATGCAACTGTAAACAAATTGCATATTATATTTCGTGCGTGCTGATATTTAGTATGTATTATTAATTTTATAATTATACGAAATTGTAACCCTACGTGTAAAACAGTTAGTGATTGCCTATCCCAGGAATATTAAATACGAAAATAGGATAAGGATTGGCTGCATTTCCTTGCATACTATTTATATTTTTTATGTAAGTGCTTTAACATCATAACTAGTCACCGGAAGCACCTGAACACGTCGTATTTGCGTTATTATAGTTCACTTGAATACGGATAGTATTTGCGTGGCGTTCCAACTCGCGACTATTGCTTGAGAGTTCATCAGAAGACTCTTCTTCATCCGCTTCAAACTCTAATGACTGTATGTCATTTTCTAATCCTTCCGTAATAACATTTGTAACCGTCACTACACCCGATGTCACCAGCTGCACTCTACTACGGTTTCTCCCTGAGGAGAGATCATTATCAGGATCTTCGGTTGCTTCATTCGAATTGTCCAACTCAGATTCAGTTTTCGACTCTTCATCGTTATCACAATCTTTATCTTCCTCCGGGTCACTAGTTTCTTCCTCTTCGTCGTCCTCCTCTTCCTCCACATCTTCATCTTCGGAAGAATCCGAAGGAGGGAATGCACTATGGTCAACGTCACCTCCTCCATTGGCTTTGCGTTCAGAGGAACCGTTGGTAAAAAACTGGAGCAATTTGTCAGTGTCCATGGCGATGCTTGTGTCAGACTTGATTGGCCACTGATGATTGGTTATCAGGTCACGAACGGAATCCTGTGACAGGACGCAAATTATTTCTCCTTTTACCTTCTTCCCTTCTTCTATTGGGTCAATCACAAGGCAATCATCTTTTTTCAGCCAAACAGTGTGCCGGAATTTTTTGGGCATTGAAACAAGCAGATTTGTTCCATCAACACTTTCCACTTCGTGCAAATTGTTTCCTTTCCCTGAATGAAGTCAAAACAAATGAGTGAATTAATGATTCTTTATACGACCATGGATCAGTAAATATATCTGCGATTTAAATTAATAGCGTACCTGAGCAATATTTCACCAGAAACTGGTCAGCGGTGGGAACGTAATCTTCCTTCATGAATTCCTGGTAAACATTTTTCTTTTGAAATGACATGGTTGGATGAGCAGCCCCAAAATAATTTTTCGTAAAGTTGGAGATACGATGACTTAATTTTCAGAATAATTTCAATAGTTTAGCATTGAATCTGTTAAATTTCCATGTGAGTTATGAATGTTTTATTGAATTGATCCTTCGTGTTTTTAAATGTGCAGATATTTTGGACAATCGGCTGATGTCAACAAATGCCATATGCGTGCTCAGCTGACTGTCACACTTTCTAAATTTAATTGTATGCTTTTCTACGAAAAAGAAACACGTAGCAGTTATCGCAGTAGTTCCGGAATTCCAACTCTTTTCATGTGAAAAATATGATTAATTATTTTAACTTCAATGCTTGAACAGCGTGATGATTAACTGTGGTAGTGAGCTTCATTCAACCGATTGTAACTGTCTCCTTTGAGCGATCAAGCGATACAGCTAGTCTTCAAGCTTTTGTATTAAGATTAAATTTTAATTTCGAGCCATATCGTAGCACTTTATGGGCTTCTCACATTATCATAGAATAGTGCTACATCTACATGAAACATTGTAGCCGACAAACCCCATTGAAGGAAGTTGCCGAGGAAATTCCCCTGAGATTAAAATTTATAGATGACTTTTTAAGTATACTATTTACACAATCATTTGTCATTTAATTATGCTTAATTGTAAATGGTTGCCTTACAACCTTTGACTTAGTTACTCAAAGTTAGACAATAACAAAAATTCTGTGCTTTTTCAGTCAACACCGGGGGGTAGTGATAGATGCAAAAAACGGCTTGAAATTACATTTGGAAAGACAGACAGAGAAACATACCAACTCATAGAAATTGTTTGTTCACCAAGCGATACTAAACGTAACAAGTGTTAATGTTTTGATCAGGAAGGGAAGAATCCGAGAGAGACAGACGACAGATGACGTTTATACAGAGAGGTATGGAATTGCGAAAATAATCTGGTGCATGAAAAAGTGGATGATGAGCGGATGAGCTGTTCTACGAAAATGTGCTGCTGCGTTTTGCGTCTCTTCTTCGTGTGAATGGTGCATGTTTGGGATAAATTTTCGCAAGGTCCACGTCCAGTCAGCAGATCAGGCGGGTGAGAGGAACAAAAAATGAAGATAACTATTACATTTAACCTGGAACGCTCGGATTGGAATGGTTGATTAATTGCTGAATAATTAAGAGTCAAGTTAGCAGAGAGAGAGGTGGTGACATTAGGCAAAGTCAAGAAGATAGGAAGCGTCGTTGTAGATGTAAACGTTAGTGTTGGTGGTGTTTCACTTGTCAGTTGTGTCGTTGGAGGAATTACGTAGAGATGTGGTGGTTTAAGAAGAGGAAAGCACTGATTACTGGGGTGGTGCTCTTCATACTGGTTGAGTTATTGAGTCAACAGAGCTTGCTTAGTGGAGGTGCGACAGCTGTTGCTGCTGGCCCCTTGGAGTCCTTGGCGGCTGGAGCTTCTTCATTGAAGTCTTTTAGATTTAAACGGGAACAAACATCGAATTTGAATGGTGCTGGTGGAGTCGGTGGTGCCGCAGATGGTGCAAGTAGCTCGGATAAGTCGTCTACTGTCTCGCATTCAGACGATGCAAGTAGCCAAAAGATGAATGTTTCGAACACGAAGGGACCAGCTGGAGGGACTGCTACAACGAAGGGAGTGAAAGAGCAGTTCTTGTTTATTCCGGATCGAAGTGAGCGAAGTCATGAAAAGGAAAAAAAAGCTTTTAATTAGTTGTATTTGGGGCAAAAAGCTAATCTTTTATTTGTCTCAATTTAACATTTAAAATTAGGTCCGGCAAACATATCAACTGCTCAAATAAATCAAATTGAAGAAGAGGACGACGATAAAGATAAGGCCAAACGACCTGGTCAAGGAGACTTTGATGAAAAGGCTGTTCAGCGAACGATAATTGTGATTTCTGGAATTGTTGTGATAGTGGTGGCATATCTTGGAATCAAATTTGTATTGTAAGTAAATTTTCATTTCAGTTTTCTAGCATATAATAATTAATTGTTGTCTGTGATACTTATCAAGTATTAATAATTCTCAAATTCTGGTGTTTTTTAGAAGAAGACGAAGAAAAGTAATAAAGCGCTACGGACGAGTTGAAGCTTCAGAGATGGACTTGTTAGATGAAGTAGAAGATGAAGAGGATTCGGATGAGGAGGAAGAGCTTTTCGACATTAATCAGCAGCGGCGTTCATGACGCAGTTTACTCACCTTTGTGTAAGAGCTACGGTGGTTAGATGATAGAGATTGCAATGCAACATTCCCATCCACAATTCCTATTTTTTACAATGAAGCCAGTGATTCCATGAAATAAGTCACCTGAAATGATCTCCTCAGTGAAAATACGACATTCAATTCTTACTTTTCCATGGTGCTAATGCCATCATGAGAAAATTTAATTTGTATTCCATTACATCACACACCTGTAACGGGCCAATTCCATAATATGAGTTTGGGATTACTGCTCTGATTCTGATTATATTTTTGCAGAGATTTGAATCAGTTTTGGAAGTAATACAAGTATGTTAAGCTAGTCCAATAATATTCCTTTTAAAGTAGATGTTTGTAAAATATAGGATTTGATAACTTCCTACTTATCATAATGACTTTAATTTCTCTATTTCCAATTAACTATATTACAACAAAAGGTTGTTGTGCTAATCAAATGTAATTTTGTGATATGACATTTAATGTATGTTATAGAATTTATATTGTAGTGTAGTCGAATGGTAAGGACGGAGAAGAAACAAGTGTCATATCTTCGCGTTTAATGCTCGCTATTCCGTATCTTAAAGATTAAAAAACCATTTTCCCTAACTTGGTGTCGACGAAAAACGCTTTATTATTGTATCTAAATAAAATAAGTTCGTACTTCATGTCAAATCTTTGTAATACAAATACATACAATTTACAACGCTTTTGGTGATAACGTTGATCATTGAACATGAACATTAATCTTGTTCCATGTGCCTAAATTCCAGATGTACATAGATGAGCTAATCAAGTAGCTATTTGATTAACTATTGTCGATTTGTGTAATATTTTTGTTATTTTGTTGGTTTAATGAATCTTCAATGTACTGTTACAAAAAGTATTACAGTCTTTTAATTCCGAGATTAACAGCAATTTTGAATGGAAAATACAAAGGCTAAAGGCTAGAATTGGTGTGCATCATAATAATGGTTGTCATTTTCATAATTTAATTTAGCTACACATTTCGAGTTTATAACGACTATGTAGACTGTATTTAAACATAACAATTATTAACTAACAATATATATTATGTTGAAATAATAAATAGAAAAATATCTAACGTTGTATTTATTTATAAAAGATTTCCGACTGTCCGTAGAATTTTTTGATTTTGGTCAACGATTCGATACAATGCGTAATTATAGATTTTTTAGCACCGACAATTATTTTAATTACTATGACGAAGCATGTGTACTCGAATTGACACTTTGTACATCTGCTTGATTATTTAAGGTGTCGAAGTAAGTTTGAATAGCAAACTTTTGTTTTGGTCCGAGAAGAATGTGAGGTCTACAGGAGTACATGTGTTGCACGGCCTCCACTGGTGTCCAATTATTTTTCTGAGAAAGGCAAAAAACGCAAGCATTCTCATAGAATTCATTCAATTAATTAAACCATGACGATAATTTTGCATTCAATTGGTATTTACCTGCATTAGATAACATGCAACCAGTGTGGCACTCCTTGTCCTACCCGCTTTACAATGCACGTACACGGTTCCATTGGATCCATGGGGTCCACAACAAATATCATTGATGAACTCCACTCCTTGCCTTAACTTGGACTGGCAAGGGGCTTCAAAAATGTCGCGAGTTGGAAGCTGCAAAAACTTCACTCCATTTTTTGCCCATCCACTCTTGTCAAAGGAAAACAACCAAAGTTCATAATTTTCATTCATGGAAATCACTCCCTGAACATTCTCCTTCTTCCTCAGGGTATCCACCATCCCGCGAAATGGAAGAGCTCCCAATATCACATTCTGGTCGATACGGTCATACCAATGACGACTGCTTACTCTTGCCATGACGACATTGTAAAAGAGCGTTGGGTAGAAGGAGAGACGAGCAAACATCCTGATTCCGAACACTTTCAGGGGTCCTGCCGGTTTTGGAGGTGAGATTGAATAGTGACCTCTTCCAGAAGCACTCGTTGAAGTCTTTGGAAAGTTATTGTTGTCTGGAAAAAACATTTCCACAAGGATCAGCCAAATTGTTTGCAACATTTTTAAAAACAATTGACACTAAAAGTAAATGGTGATAATGGCTATGGATTGAGTGGAGATCCAATGAAGGCAAGATTAGCAACGAGCTACACATTAAAAGGTAACCACTCGTGTGTGGATTCCAGCTCAATAAAAAATCTGTTCTGCTCGGCAGCATTGTTGTGTTGTGCAATCCTGAACAATTTAGCATAATTATTTAAAGAAAAGCCGTACGTACGTATTTCATTTTTGATTCTGCTGCTACTGCAAGAAAAATGATGATGGAGTACGGAGCAAACCACAAAGGAGAGATTATGACCCCTAGCATGGTGCACTACGCTTTTGGCTTTTGTGATGCATAAGTTATGGCATGAGAGTTAACTTTGTTTGTGCATTCAACATTACAAGTTAATAATTTTAATTTTAGTGTTTAGTATAAGAAAGATTGTGAGTTGAGCTTTCGTCATAAATAATAAAGGATTTTTTCCTGGTAAATGTCTACAATCTCCGTTTAACATCTCATCCTCACTATTATTATGTTGATCTCATTGCCACTTCTCCATAAAAATTCTATGAACTCAAAAGCTACAAAGGAAAGCGCAGGTCATGCATAGAAAATCTTGGTTATGCATTGTCCATGATGCAACCATTGGCTTTATAATCTTTAATCTAGAGATTAGTTCTATTATTAGACGCTTTTCCTTAATTGAATTAAAAAAGAAATACCAAGTAGTAAACTATTTTTACTCCATGATTTCCACCCCGTAGCGAATCTGGAATAAGCACTCCGTGACTATTAACTACTCACAAAAAGTAGTAAAAAGTATAGTAGTAAATTTACTTGCACAATTATTTTGCATTTGACTACAAATAATCCAGATTTATTAACAGACTGTTGCAATGATTCAAAATACCATACTATAAGTATGATTTCGTTTTCCTTCACTCCTTCCTTTTACATTGTAAGAAGATGAATCGAATGATGTTTCGACGATAGATACGCGAGCTTTCATGGTTCCCGTTAAAAATATATTCCTCATCATACATACTTCACAACCATGTACTTTACACATTAAACCTACCTGTAAATTCGGCTATTTGTTGTACCTGTCTAGCTCTTATAAAAAGTAATCAGAAGATGATTTTTACATACCCATTTTGATAACCGGACCAGCAAAAGAGAAAGAGCACACACAGACACAGGTGGACTATACAGATTGGCTATACACACAACAGCTTGATGTTTAGCGACTTCAGTCGTCTCGAGAAATCAAAGTCAAGAAATCTCTAAATCCTCTCAGCTAAGCTCGATAATATAGATGCACACGAAATGATTTTCAAACAATTTACTTTACACCTCTTCTTCTATCAGCAGATTCTACATGACATCAGCAACCAAGACTTAAAAGAAAGTTGTGTCAATATTATGCCCGTAACAGGCAAGCTTACATAAAATGAAAGTCTGTTTATGAATAAAAGTTTTTCGTCATTGACCATTTCACATCACATTTAAGAGCATAAACACCTACACGTAAAACAGATGCTATAGAAATACAATGGTAAAACACAGGAAGCTATCCAAGCAGCCTGCAAGATGGGATGAGCGAGGCTGGAATATGTATCGCATTCCCCTGGACTGGATTTTAGTTAGATAAACTTGACTAAACGTTCACTCGACAGTACAAAGCTGTTATATTATGGTATGCATCAGATAGAATGTTTCGAAATGTCATGTTCTGCAATTTTACTGATCCATACGCAAGCATTTATGATCATGAATATAATTTCTTAATTTGTAGTTAACTTTTGTTCATTAGTACATAATTCGTGTGAATATGCAAGCATTTTTTTAGTTCCTTCGATCGAATCTTCTTTTCCCATAATAGTTCTGCAATGATCAAATTGTAATCATAAGTCCTACTGTAAACTTCCAGAGGTTTCATTAATCGTATCAATTTCACGCGTGCAGAGCATGGTTCATCATCCCTAAAGAATTTAAGTTTCCCATAGAATTTCATTACGAAGTATCACTCACCAGCAGAATGACTCATGCTCCATATTTATACCTATGCGTATTTACTTCGATTTTTAACTCTGTTTAGCCTGTTTTTGTCTAGTTTATATGTTAATTTCTTAGGATGTCATATTTGCATTGAAATGTTGAAAGATGTATGACTAAGAGATAACACTCACCGGATGTTTGTGTGACCAACAAAGCCACTTACCACATAATTGATAATAATATAAACGTTATTACGACCGTTTATTGAATAATACTTGTTTGTAGTTGTACCCTTCTATAAGTAACTGATCCATTCATTTTTATCAAAACTCAAGCACAAAAAAATTTACTGCATTATGTTTGTGTTTAATATTTGTTATTTACTGAGGATGTAATTTCTACCGATGATGCTTTGTTTTGAAATAAGTATGTGCATACGAACTGCATTACTTATTTATATGGAATGCTTTCTTGCTAGTCTTATCTTGAACCTTTTTTCCAGAACCGCAATGTATATGATGAGACAACCATTATATTTGATACCACTGAAGCCAGAAAAAACTGGCCCTGGTTAACTTGTCCTTTCGCACATAACAGCGGTTATATTTTTTGTGGCTTTTGTTAAAATAATTATTTTTTATGCTTTAATTTTTTAAGGCATGCATAGTCCAAACAAAGATTATACAATGATTTGCAGGATAACGCAGTTTAAAAGGAAGCGTTCCCAATTTAGAATCACTTTTCAAGATTTTTAAGTCTTATTATCACATATTAAAATGGAGGATATTAGCATCCCTTTTCCATATATACGTATATACTTTACTTTGTTCTTATGTTTGGATCTCATTACGCTATACGATACGCATCATTCGCAACATTTAGCAAGCGCCTTTAACATTGACGAAGATTATCCCATAGTTATCTCCAACAGGTTTAATGGAAAAGAAGCACACTTTGGAGCATCAGTGGTACTGATGCCATCAGCGACAACTGGAACAAATGGTCACCATGGTAACGATGACCTTATGGGTGGCAATAGCAACAGCAATATAACAGGTTGGATAATTATCGGTGCTCCAAAAGCAAATTCCACAAGTGCTAAACATTCAAACGTGTTTGAGCCTGGACTACTATGGCGATGCTCACTGGGTGGTTATCAAAATACGGGTGATAATAATGCTAACCGATACTGCGAAATGATGAACATTGATCCAACTGGAGAGTACGATCCGCGTGATCCTAATATGCCATTTAAAGACAAGAAGGATGGGGGCTGGCTTGGTGGATCCATGTTTGTTGGTGATTCTGACAGATTTGTGGCGTGTGCTAGTCGGTGGATCAATCAAAAGTATAAGGACACTTACCTTCAAAATGGAATTTGCTACTGGCTTCCGAAAAATGAATTAGTGAGGGCATCCATTGGTTCCAAATGGCCTTTGCTCCCACCCAAACTGAGCTATAGACTGAGCCCACTCTTGACCAAGAGTAATTTGTTTCGTTTAATTAATTAATTAATGTTTTATGTATTCGTACAGTAGTGTTACAATTAATTGTAATTTGATTTCCATGTTAAACAGTGAGGCAGTACCAGACAGTGACTTCTTCCCAGTTAATAGCTCAGCTAGATAGGAACATGAGTTATGACTGGGCCTATGGACAATTTGGCTTTTCCACTCATCTTACTGCAGACAACGAACTAATTTCTGGATCCCCAGGCATCTTTGACTGGACTGGAAGCGTAGTGTATTATCGAGATACTCTTGGACCGCAGCCTCAACTCCGCCGTTACAATGCGCATCCTGGCTCTCCTGCATTTTCTGAAGTTCTTGTAGCCCATTCCCAAGCTCTGGACCCTGTAATAACTCGAAATGACTATCTTGGGTAACCTCGGAGGAATCAAAGTTAAAATCTTTTAAAATGCAGATTAAGGACTGGGAAAAGAACCTCAATTTAAAAAATCTTTTCTGTAGGTACGCGGTCTCCTCTGGCAAGTTCTTCACTCCAGCAATCTCCAAACATAAGACGCAGTTTGCTGCTGGTGCGCCACGTTCCTCCCATTTGTCAGGAAAGGTGATCATATTTACTTTGGAGGAAATGAGAGGAAATCGGTCGGTAGGAAAGGTGGAATTATTGGGGGAGCCGCTAGAGGGACATGACGCTTTAAATGGGAATCACTATGCCTCCTACTTTGGAAGTGTACTTTTGGCTTTGGATGTCAATGGAGACGGGTTTGATGACTTGCTCGTTGGTGCACCACTTTTTGGTGCATTTCGTCGTTACAAAAGAAATGCAGCTAGTGCAGCAGCAACACTGACGGAACATGATGGGGGAGGAGGAAACAATACAAAAGGAAACTCTACAGATGAAACCACTCCTCAAGCAAAAATTAAAAGTGGGGATGAAGGCTGTGTTTTTGTTTATTTGAGCACCGGGGTAACGCAAGACTTTTTAAAGTACCTGCACTAAAATGTTGATGTTAATGTAATTGTTGGTTATATAAGCAATTGCTTTAATTTTGTAGGAAGAATTCTCTCTGACACCTCAGCAGTTGTTTGGCGACAAAATTTCAGGTGCCAGATTCGGAATGGCTGTGAGTTCCCTCCGTGACATCAACTATGATGGCTTCAATGACGTAGCAATCGGAGCCCCTTATGAGAACGAAGGCCGGGGCGCAGTCTATATCTACCACGGTGGAAAAGATCTCATGACCTTAGTGCAAAAACTGAAACCAGAGCTGATTGACCCAACAATTAGGTCTTTTGGAGGGTCTCTCTCGCTTGGAGTGGATGTGGACGCAAATGGATACCCAGACTTGGCAGTGGGGGCATATGAAACGAATCAAGTTGTCATTTACAGGACAATCCCAATCATTCATTTTGCTTCGACCCTTACCGCAACAATTCCAAAACTGCTGAGCACCACGGACGAGTTCAATTTGACCAGTTGCATTTCATATTCTGGCCATGGTACCATACCAACAGTTCTCGCCATTTGGTTAAATCTGACAGTAGAAGTGGATCCAATGGAGGGGAAAAAGGAATCGCTAGTTGCTTTAGTTGACGAGATTGCTGATGGTGGAGCAAGGCTTCAGAGTAGGAGTCAAAGCCAAACTAACAATCGAGTTTTGCTTTTGTCATACCAGCGTCGTTTATACGTTCGTAGAGATGGAACCGGATCTTGCTACAACTTCTCGGCGGTCAGAGTTGGGGTAAATGAAAATTCATAAGAATTCAATTCCATTTGATTGGGCTTTTCCTAACTTAATTTTGTAATTTACAGTCACTTGACATTGTCTCACGGACAGTTAGCATCCGCCAATCATACAGACTAGACGGTTATCAAGAAAGCAAAGGTCCCCCAAAGCCTATTCACTATGACATCTACCCTGGCGGAATTTCCCCGGACACAAATCTCTCTTTCCTGACTGTGAACTTGTCCCAGTCGAAATCTCAATTTGGAGAATTTCTCAACGCCAAGCTGCTCATGTCTGAAGGAAAGAAGTCCGTCACAAATCATCTTTTACTTCCAGTAGCCACGATTTGTGAAGCTGACGGTGACTCTGAGTGTCTCACGAATTTGACAATATCAGCTTGGCTACATGACCTACACACGGGAAAAATATATGACTCAAATCATCCATTTACTTTAGGCACCACAGACATTCTTGCACTCCATGTCGAACTAACTAATTCCAGGGAAACTGCAAATCTTCCTGTTACAATCAGTTTGAAATGGCAACCAACTCCAGTTGTGCGTCGATTACCGAGCAATTGCGAATATTCGATTGGCAAAAGTTTAGTTTGCTCACTTCCAAGAGCCATCAAGGAAAATCAAACGGAAGTTGTAGCGATTGAATTTGAAATGTTTGGATTTTATGGAAGAGCACCGGAAATAGATAACATTTTGGATATTTCTTTTGAAGCCAACACAAGCTCGGCCCTAATTCAGCCTGCCACCCAAAGTTTGGCGGTACCTTTGCTAACTTCTATGAAGCCACAAAATTATAGCCATAAAAGTTCAAAAATAGAGTACTCAGTCGGAAACGTGTCCATTCCCACTTTTGGATTTACTCAGGGATTCGAAGTGGGTCTGATTGGACCTTCAAAAGCGGCTGGAATATTGGTGACTTTTGATATTCCAGTAGGGCTGTATCTCCCAAGTGATGATAATTCAGGCAGAGATGAATATCACTGGTTGATTGGAGTGAGAAAGCCTATTGTAACGTATGATGGGAAGATGAAGTGTAAGCCTGTTAATGGATCATTTTTGGATGAAAAGGATATTTTGAATGAATTAAATATCTACGAGTTGCCCTCTTTAGAAATTAACAATAACGAAGATGAAGAAGCAGATAATGATATTGGCAATCTGGATGATGACTATAGTGTTCCAAGAGTTAGCGAAGCCACAAAGATTTTGCAAGGAAAAATTAGACGAGTTAGGAGATCACTTGTGGCAAGTGTATTTGAGGAGTCGAAGGGTAGTCATGACCTTGAATTTGGGGGCATTGAAAAAATTAATTGTGATCCGTCATCATCTTCGAAATCTACTTATGTGGCAAAATGTCTTCGTGTGGTTTGCACTGCGTCTCATTTCACCCCTTCAAAGAAAGCTGTGATAGAGTTCAAGTTGAGAATGTTTAACAAAGTTGCTGGAAAGCTGCTCAATCTTTTGAATGCAGACGAGAAATATGAGGATGGGGTCTCTTCTTTGTGGATTGAAAGTTTTGGAGTGGTGAGGACATTGAGCGTAGATGGGAAACCGTTTGGAGAAAGTGGTTCCCTCCAGTTTACAAGTAGACTGAAGATTCCACCTCCGTATGACCTGCCAGCTTGGATAGTCATTGTTTCAGTGGGTGGGGGCCTTCTCATATTTACAGTGATGGCCTGGATGCTAAAAAG
>JAQIXW010000822.1:0-24285 GCA_034700685.1 Willowsia buskii
ATTAAAGCGTATTATGCTAAATCATTCTTCACAATCGTCGCAAGTTCCCTATATCCTGTTGTCAGGTTTATTCTATTGATAAAATATCGGTTCGACGAGCACTCGGATTTTATCACTTGAATGGAATATTAACAATTTATTGTTTTATTTTTCCAAATTTAGTCACAAATTATTATTACCATAAAAGTTTTCATGCTGGAAGTTCCCAATTTCACAAAATACTTAATTCACTATTGTTAGTACTCATTCAAAGGAAGTTATTCCCAAACTGATGCCTTTTCCGCTGAATCAATCCCTTTTAAAGTAACAAAAGGGAGACCTTCAAGACCGTCTTCATCACCTTCATGACCATCATGAATGAACAGCACGATTATGCAATGTATGGCAACGCAAACTAACCCGTTGTATGAGAATATAGGACTCGTAATCACCTTTCGCTCGTTTTTAAGTTTTCACCTCCATTTACCCATTGGTTGTTTTGTTACCCATCTTACACGTATATGATTTTTTCATGATTACTGTTTGAAACTTTAACACTGCATCAGATGGAACGTTTGGTAACCATATTGGTCGTTTTTATTGTGTGAGTACCCATAAATCCTGTCATAACATTGTAGCAGTATAATATGTACATACATTATTTTACATATTAGATCATTTTTCCACAAAAAGTTAGTGTTTACTATAAAACAATGGGAAATTGTCTTCAGGGGATGATGTTACTTCTCGTATGCGGCAGACCGATCCTAGATCATCGCACTTGAATGACGCGGTCAATGTTCAGTCAGTTAGTCGTACCGTTAAAGTCACCACTCATTTGCATTCAACTTTGTATTTAGCCTTACATACTGCTCTGCATGTTTGTAGGTATAATTTTTTGTTATTTTGCATGCATGATTTTAGGTAAGATGTCGGCAGATCAATAATAAATAGCAGATAGTCTGCAAGGGTTACCTGAATGAAGATGAGAAGATGAGTGTGGGCTTGTTTGTGAGTCTGCGTTAAGATAATGGGAAAATGTACAAGAAGACGTATTGCAGCTATTAGCCAAAAATTGAACAAAATATTAATTATTCTCTGATGTCATATTATCTTCCCACACGTCCATTGTCAAAAGTATTTGGAACGTCTTCAAATCGTCGTCGGTCCGTTCGTGCAACACTCATGATGAGTTTGTTCGTGCTTAAATGTTTCATGATTGAATGTGTGCATCATCATCATCACCACCAACGTGTCGTGTGTGAGTACGGTCAACAAAACAGCGGCAGCCTAGACCCTTTCAGACAAAATGGCGCATCAAAGAGTTTCTGAAGATAATGAGCAGATTATGATTTTTTATGTTACTGTTCACCGTTGGCAGTTGTGTACTTTATATTCTTCACAAGTGTTGACATTGGCACAAGCACCCACCAAAAATTAAGGGCCAAAACTACATGCATGCCTAATTGTAACGTGAAAATTTTCTCTATTAAGTGCAAATAGGCTGGTTAATCAGACAAATAGTTAATGCATCCATTTAATTTAAGGCAGGTAATTAGCTGGTCCCCATTCTCTTCAATTTAATTGTTTCCTTTCTATAGTGAATCCCACAGTAGAAGCCAATGATTTTTTCGCAGCTATAAGCTCTACTGTGGCATCTGCCGAGGAAAAGAATCCAATATTTTTAGTACGGTAACGACACAATAATGCAATGGCAATGGTGCGATGTAGACTAGCAATCATGGTTTGCTGAACTTGCCATCATCTTCATTTCAACTTGTATAATAGCTTGTCGTATATCAATTTTTATCATAAATTGACTGACAGCTGAAGTGGTGAACTCATAAAAATGAGGGAAATTACATCACGCACAGTTCTCGTTCGCTCGATCAACCATTTGCCATTTGATACAAAGAGACGGAGACAAACATCACAATTAAGAATGGCGACAATGACACTGATGATGCCATCCAGATGCAACTGCACTATAAACTATAGTCGCAGAATTTTACTAATGTCCATCTAGAAGAAAGCATTCAAAAAATTCATTGATTTTGATGAGTTTGTCCATTTGTCTGTTGATAATTCATAACCACAACCGCAAACCTCATACTTTTAATAAACACCATAATATAAGCCTCAATCATGAAGATGTTGTGTTTGCAGATTTTATGGAAGCTGAAAAAGATAAGACAATCCCTTAATTTGTGAACAATCAACAAATCTTTAACCTTGGAAAATGCCTAGCTTTTTATCTTTTCAGACCAGCAAAATCTTTCACCCCAGGCACATTCTCTGGTCTGGTGGATGAACCTAAAAAAAGCCCACACAGCCATCAATTTTCAAAATACGTAAATACAATGATACCAAGTCATATTTTTCAAATCAAAGATAATTGTCGGACATCTACTTTCGGGTAGTTAAAGCAGACTCTAAAACCAATGTAATTGTCTCATAATGGTTGTACAGTTGACAGTAGGATCAAACAAACTTTTTAGAAAATTACGTCAACAAATCTTACATCTCTTATCTGCTCATTAAATAAATTTACTCATTAATTTTCTTACCATGTTCAATGATTACGGTGTGTAGCATGTAGAATGCAATTCACAATCGCATAAATTTATTGCAATTGCTCATTAAAATTAAAAATAAGTCATAAAAAGTTAAAGTCGAAATTGTAAATATACACACTCACACTATGTATAAAATAAAAATGTCTAAAATGCAATTATTATATGATTTGAGAACAATACGGGCTGTACATAAATAATTGGTTGTGCTCATGCCACACACAAGTCAAAATGTGGATAATATATATATATAGAAAAAGCGTAAGGAAAGATGACTTTTAAATGGTGAAAAGTGTGCCGTCTGGCAAAGACACATTTGCTAAGGCTCAGACACGCAAAATCATCAACGATAACGATCTGTCCACTTTTGCCCCAATAAAATATAAAAGCTGCTAGTTGTTACAATCGAAATCAAAATGGAATGGTCGATATTGTTAATTCTTGTTGATTCAAATCATCCTTTGCTCCAAAAATTACCAACGTTTGATTTAAAACACTATTGACCTTTGAAATTCATGTAAACAACTATGACTTTTCATCCACAATACATTTGCCTTTCTTTCACTTCCCAGCCAAGCTCTTTGTTTCAATGAACGTAATTATTACTGAGACTCGAGACGCGCTCCAAATAATCAAAGAGATACGCGGTGTGGTAGAGGAAAGCGTAGCGTTTCCTGCTTAATGATACATAAATTGTTTTTACAAAAATGTAGAACTTTGGTGGAATGATTGTTGTGGATGCTTGTCTTCTCGTACTGGAATCTGCATGATTCTGCTGCTCCCATCATAATTTGATTAATAACGATAAATGGATAATGACGATGGTAAATTTTATTAAGTGGAGGAAATTAAGTGCAATCATACGTTAAAAATGTAAACAATTGATATACTAAATAAATGAAAATATGAAACTCTTTATACATATTTTAAAGGATCAAATCATTGGTATGTACCGTTTGTTAGTGTTTACGAAAAACAAAAATTAATGAGCGAAGCATGCCTTGTTCAATGTTTGGCTGTGCTGTAAATGTTATACTGGCTGATGAGTGTTCTCACAATCAATAATTTAATTCCTTATTATTTTATCTTGTAAAAAATTCTAAATGTGTGAACATAAAAATCAATTACGAATAGGCGAAAGCAACACGAATAACAAATTATTCATTCCATTTGCAAGGATTTTGAATAAATTAACAAAAGAAAATTTGGCTGTGTATATGATCGTACTATTGGAGTTTCTCATTATTAAGGCCAGGGCAATAAAATTGACCCTATTACAGTTTTGCACGACGAAACAAGCAAAGCTCACAATAAATTCAGAATATTTTGCATTATAGATCCTGAACCCAAAATTCCTAAAACCTTCTGCTGGAGTACTAGCAACGTCACATAAGAAAGGACACTCCTTGAAAGGTTTTGTAATCACTGGACATTTTATTCGTGATAGTGGCTTACAAAACAAAGCATTAAGCACTTACTGATTTCAATGACAAGCCGAGTAGAGTTGGATTCCAATTAAGCCATGCTCGTGTATCCCAAGGAAGGCTCAGCTCAGTTTCAGCATCGAGTGTTCCAGTATCGAGTGTAAGTAAAGAACATCCACATTTTTGGGTCTCGTATTCAAACTATACATTTTGTGTCGAAGCAAATTAACGCAGTATCACGTAAGGAGAAAGTAGCGCTGATACTTGGTTTGGTAAGGTTAGACAAGTATTTTTATTCAAGTAGGCCTGAAGGCGTGGGAAGCTAAGCAAGAATCTGTCTGTCTGGTCTTTCATCAATTCATACACCAAGACCAAACTCATTGTGTAGTGTAGAATGAGATGAAACGGTGGTTCGCTTCTCACCTACACAAGACACAACTCTGTCGTTCAATGACGCAATAATGATAGCCTATTCTACCAAACACTTTTCAAAGCTTATTTGTACCCATTCATGACTCATGACGTATTTATTATTATAATACTATGATGCGTTGTACGTACTTTATGTATTGCCATATATCATATCCTGTTATTATTACCTAATCGATTGAAATCTTTTAAATTTAAGGAGCCGGTGTGATATGCTACGGCAATTTCTTAGAGGTACGAATCATCCCACACTACTGTCTTGTACGTGAGCATCGAATAATCATAGTAATCACTGATCACATTAATCAATTTGAGATTTGAACTTAGTAATTTGCAAATTTAAAACATCACACCAAAACTTTGGGTTAAACACAAAAAAGGATAAAACAACAGAAAAATCAAATTACATTGTGCTCACACGTATAAAAGAACATAATAAGCAAAAGTCCGTCTCATCGTATAAGAAATACAAATATTTAGCTACCAAATACAAAGTTTAGAATTTACTTCGAACAAAATAAAAGATTCATCTGCCCTACATGCTTTGCTGATTTGTGAGCATTATGCAAATGATGAAAGGCTAATCATAATATATTTTATGCATAGTAAAAATCATAAATTAGTTGGATATAGGCTGCAGCATAATTGTAGAACAATCTTGTATAAATATTTCAAAACAGTCTAACAATATTACTCAATATTCTTTAAAAATGAGATTATTTACCATGCTGCTGCAGTGTTTTAATGAAGCAGCATATTTCTTCAACATTTAGATCTCGAAGGGACTCCATGAAACATCAGATTCCATAAATCAGGGACGATGTGTACATGTTCAAATGTAACTACCGAAAGTTTCTATAATCAATCGCATTATTGGCAATGAAAGCTTGGGCATACTACTCTTTATTGATCATAACTGTAACACTAACTGAAATTTATTTGCATTGTTCATGTTTCCGAGCTTGCGGTTTGCTTTTGCTTAATTTTTTCTTGAAATACAGCCGTACAAAAACGCAAACCTTCACATTGATTCAATACTTGAATGCCAATTCCTGATTGCACTTGATTGTTTTCAAAATAAAGATTGTTTATGGCACCTCCTTGCTTAAAAGCAGCGGTGGTAGCAAGAAAATTATATAGTTTCATTGTGGCGGTTTATCAGTTACAACTGTGACATCTCTTGAAGTTTCTAGAATTTCCATAATATTATATCATTATTGTATAGAAACTTTAAAAATCAAGAATCAACCATGCATAGATTTCTAGTTTTGCTTTCGGTTGTTACAACTGCATTTGCCCAGTATCCAGATTCAAGACAGCAGTATGGTGCAGCCCTTGGAAATTCTTACTTACCCCCACAACCGCTTGCTCAAGAAAATGAAGTTGATGATGCTCCCAAGGATTTGAAAGTTTTCCGACACGTCTTCGTGCATTCAGGTAAGCTTGTGGTTTCAAAATAGCAATGACTGACATGGGAGGATATAATATATATGAAAATTTCAGTTCCTAATGATGGCCCTCAGGAATCGAAAATACGCCGTATTCGAGGTATTGATTACCTATTGTCAAGTTTTGTTTTAACTAAAAGAAAACAAATTTTATTGATTTTTCGTATGGATTTTTTAAGGACCTGGAGGGGACGAAAAGCATGTAAACATTATCTTTGTAAAGGCACCCGCACCAGCAGCTCCAGATCAGCAAGTGGTTGACTTGCCAAACGATGGTGGAAGAAAGACACTGGTTTACGTTTTGTTGAAGAAGGCTGAGGAGCAGCCAGACGTTCAATTCTCTGGTCCACCTCCAACAAAGCCATCGAAACCAGAGGTTTATTTCATTCGATACAAGGACCCTGCCAAGCCATCAACAACTCCAGTACCAGCTATTTATGGGGTCCCTGCTCAAAATTCTCCATCTGGCTACAATGTACCGTCCCAGGATGGATACAGCCAATGATGATTCATTCATATGTATTTCAAAGTATTTGCACAATCGTTTTCCTGATTTTACCTGTCAAAATTTGAAGCTTATTTCTTTTTACGTTTATGTTGCAATAATTGTTGCGTCCGCAGTCTTCTTGTCATGCTCGTTTTAACACAAATTACAATTTAATTAGACAGGCTCTTCAAACAATTTACTGATCCCTGTACAGAAAACTTTTTTTATAAAATATCCCTTTTTCCAGTAACAATCAATAAATTCAAAAAAAAAGAATAATAGGAGATCATGCGAACTAGTTTTTTTTTCGATTTGCATTTGCACTATTTGCAGATGCTATAAACTCAAGTGTTAAGAAGATAAACTGATGAAGGTAAGCAAGAAACGAATAAAGATTGGAACATTTTAAGTACAAGATGCGGAAAGTAAACTATTTTATGGTTTTCAGTGTTCATGGCTAAATTCACACAACAATAAAGGCAATAATGTACACATTTTTATTGTTGTCATTTTTTTTATAAAACAGAGATTGCCGTTTTGCATTTAAAGTTTCTAAACTGTGTCATTTAGTATTTACTATATGCAATACCAATAAAACCATTAAAATGCCTTCATGAAGAATAATCCAAAATTGTGAATAAATACTAATTACAAGTTTATACATACCTATACCTACATATTGGTCCTTTAACATTTCATTAACTCATCAAAGAAATGAAATGATGACGAATGATACAATAAATGCCTAATGCAGAACTGAATGGCTTCTCACTTTACACGCAAAACGAACAAAAGATATGTCCATTAGGTTAAGTATTTTATATTATTGGTCCTTCATGTTTGGTTTTGAGGCAGTAATTTTAATAACTATCCTCGTTCCATTGTACGTGATTCGGATGGAGAATAGAGGGAATGGGTGTTTAATAAGGTAATTTTCATCCTTGACTAGTCTGGCTACGAATATTTTATGCATGATGGGCACGTACTCAAGTGGACGCACACTCTTATAAAATCTTTATGGCATGTGCGATGTGCGGCATTTTTTTCTTATTATTAGGATTTTGCTATAAAATAAACAATATTTCAGCTTGCAATTGTTGTGGCATCATTTCATTACGTAAAACGTAAAAAGTTGAATGCAGTTATATCATGTTCATTTTTTAATTATTATTGGTTTTGGGTGAAAAGCAATGAGAGATTGACATGCTGAAATAAATCCTTCAGCTTTTACACTCAATAAATCAAATGAGCCATGATGACGTAGACATCTTGTGATGAGTTGCTCAGTTTACAAATGATAATCTCTTACACAGGCGCTTCTTCTTATAGTAATGTGCTAGTACCTTTAGAGAATTTTCGTCAAACCAGGACAGGATATAAATGTTGCCTTTACGCAGTAAATTGTACACCTCACGATTTACGCATTTCTACAAACTTGTTGCTTTCCGAGGCATTAATGAAAAAAAGTATCATTTGTTATATCACTATTCCTGTGTCCATCTTTACCTCCTGCTGTGTTGTCTTATAACGTGAGTGTCTTGAGACTACAAATGAGTGGTTATGTGGGTAGTGAAAGGAATGAAATAGTATACGCTAACCAAATTTTGACAATGACAATTCTATAAACAAAAACAACTATATACGCAACTTGGGAAGCACAGAATCAAAAGAAGCATTACAATATGTCATTCCGTCACCGCTTCAATTGCCACTGTTGATAATAATTTTTGTTTTCTTTGGAAAGACTTTGTTATGAAGTAAAAAAAAAATCCAGAAAAATTAATATTAAGGCCCGGAATGTGAAACGAAGCAGCGAGTTTTAACGGATTGGTTGATTATTTATTCGTTACGAGTTTAATACTTTTAATATAAAAATATAAGATCACTTAAAAAGTTAAGGTAATTTAGTTAACACTTACACAGTACATACCATAAACATCACAAATGTTCACATTTTGCATCTCAAAATGACACACTCCGGCAACCACAAGGTTCGTTTTCACGCATACAAGTTCCATGTGCTTTTGGCTTCTCCTCACACCCTGTTTCTGAAATAAAGGAAGGAATGCAAAAAAGTACGGGGCATTGTGAGATTACGATAAGAATTTGCACTCATTTTATGAAAAGTTTAGTTTTTCATTAACAAATTACATTCAGTATAACCCTCCCCCAGGAACACCGTACTGGCCGAGTGGTTGCGGTGCTGGGGCTGGACCAGAAGGTGCTCCATATTGGCTAGGAGGAGGTCCATAACCACCTTGTTGTCTGTTTTTGTATCTGATAAAGTAAACTTCAGGTTTGGTCGGTTTAACTGGAGGAGCTGGACGGACCTTAACTTCTGGAGCGGGTTCTGGCTTCCGAACTAATACATAGACAAGGGTCTTTTGTTCGGGCGCAGGTGGCAATTCTACAACCTGTTGTTCTGGTGGTGGAGGTGTTGGCGCTTTGATGAAGATAATTTTGTAATGCTTTTCTGGTTCTGGAGGGGGCTTGTAGGGTCGTGCGCGTCTTGGTTCAGGAGGTTCTACGAAATTAAAAAAGAGTTAAGATGCAGTACCGGAATTACGCACAAGTATTTCTTTATATTTGACTTTATATCTACCTTCCGGAGCCACATGAACAAACACATGCTTATGAATTTGAGGTCCAGAAGGTGCTCCATAGCCACCCGATGATGGCACTCCATACGACTGATACTGTGCCGTAACATTTGTCACGGCTAGCATCCCAAGGGATGCTATTATCTATTTCAAGAAGAAATATCGTTTAGATTAGTAAATGCGCTGGCGTTCTCGGATCGTTTTTTATGTTAATAAAATCCAGATGTTGCACTGTTGTACAGTATTCGCTTCTTTACCAGAACCACATTCATTCCTTGACCAAACGGTTCCACCCGTCTATCACCAATCACCACAGTCACTTGCTAGAAAACCAAATGAAATCTAAAATTTTAAAGGATTGTCACCTTTTCAAAACCAAAAACTGTGTTTTTTCTTTATATTTTCTCACTCAATTTAAAAGAATGACTGTCATCAAACCACGAATATGCGGACTAACCACTATGGTATTATTGGTGTGCTGTTTGTTTGAGAATTTCTTTGAGACTGCGACTTTATCAGTGGGACGATTTCCCTTTTTAAGCTCGATGGTTTCAAAAAGAGATGGGTCAAACTTTTCGAAGATTTAAGAAGACCATTAGTTAGGTAACACTCATTCGCATCATCAAACAAAAAATCTTATCATCATGAGTCGTCACTTAAAGCCTATAGCTCTATATACTATATGGTAGTTGGTAGAGTGCAGTTGGCGTCTTTTGACAAGTGCATATTGTAATTTATATTGTGATACCTAATAATACCAGTATTTGCTTCAAGTGGAGGCACCTTACTCTATCCCTAATAATAATTATTGCATACCTTGCGACTTGATGGCAGTTGAACCACTTGCATTTTCTGTTCCTTTTATTCAGCGCTTTTTCAGAGGATGATATAATGCATAACTTGCTCATTGTTGATATTTACCCACTTACTAATACTTTCGTCACATTTAACTACTATTATGCATCTGCCTACATTATTGTTTATCATCATCAACTGTACCTAGTGTTACTTTTGTTATTACCATTTCACACGTTATACATAATTTGGGGAGAATTATTGGGATTGCTTGCTCCTTCTGTTTTTAGAAGGCTCTCAAAGACGCTCTTATCATCACACCAAATTTCCACTACAATATTATGGGCCCTTGTCTCATCATGCGTCTTCACCACCGTAAATTGCAGATTTGCAAGTTGAACTCTCCTCAAGAACAAGGAGCCTGGCAATCCAATCCAAGAACCTCATCACCACAAAGCCTTTGAGACAAATGGGGAGCATCATTATGAGTTTTATTTTACTTTTCTGTTGCATACAACTGCAGTAGACACATTAATTCTGAAGTGTAGTACATCACCGCAGAAAAGGAACAAAGTTTTTATCGAAACTTGTGTGTAATTGTTGCGTATTAACTACGCTAAATACGTTTGCACACGAAGAAATAGGAAGTACCTTTTTTGCTAGTTATTCTTTGGGGAAAATTATTCGTTTCACTACAGTAAGCCCATTTTCGTGATTTATATTACAATGTAAGTAAAATTATGATAATCTTTTGATTACCTTTTTTCGTCGTGGCTTTTGCTGATGATCCGAAAAGATTGCAATGATGGGGGAAGATGCTGTAGGATTGCAGATTGCAATGAATTGTGTACAAGCAAACACTTGAAAAATTATTGCTACAAGTGGTAATTAATAGTAATTCGAGGAAATGACTGCTGTCTCAGAAGCACGTACTTTCTTAAGATTGTCATCGTTTTGTCGAGTTTGACTAATCAAATTCAGACTAAAAGACGACATCTAGTTAAAAATGGAGTACAAAAAAGTACTATGAGTAAAAATGTATTAAATTAACTATATATAAGTTTGATTGGTGATTGGACTTTTTATAAGTACGAAAGCGCATATGACTATTTGCATTTACACAGTTATAAAAAGTCGTGATAAAATTTTCATTTTCATTGCCTACTTGAGAAATTGTCAACTGGCCGTCACCGTACTATCATATGGTCAGTTTTTTTATGAATCAATTTTTATTACGGGGTAGGAAAACCAATAATTGAAGAATAAGTAGTTGAAAACCTGCAAATGCAACACGAATTCTTGAAAAAGTTAGAGGAAATAAAAAGAAGACTAAAGTACTAGGCAAACGAATCCAGGCAGTTGACAGCAGTTTGATAAGTAGAGTCTAACCAAACTTGTCTCAAAGATCACTTCTTTAAATTCTTGCGTATACAATATTATTATTATTCAAATCATTCATAAAGTGACAGCTCATGATCTAAAAGTTTTAATTTAAGTTGATAAGATTGTTTCTTTCCCAGTATAACATTCAATGCGTAACTTACCGATGATTTCTAGGTACAACAGTTGTTTTTAAGTGGAACAAACTTACATGTGTGTTTTCAACCCTCTCTTATAACAAACCTTATAATTGCATATCATATTTGTTGTCTTTGATATATTATCTTTCATGGAACCCACATATATTTGACATTAATGAAAAACTGCTTACATGACATTTTGTCTAAGTAAAAGTTAAGAATCTAGCTTTGTAACGGTACTTCAAGGCGATTTACTTAATTATACCATCATTGTCACAGTTAATTCAATTGAATTCGTAGAACATTCAGCATACACTTTCCATAAAACTATCTACATTTCCCCCGAATATACAGGTTTAAACTTTTTAAAATGCCAAGTCACGTAAAGTAAAGTTAAATTGAAAGACAAGATAATAGAAGCTAGTTTGTCGATAATCATAGAAAAATATGGGTGTAAATTTTGTGATCATTTCAAGATTTTTCAAAATTGGCACGAGTACTTATTTAACGCTACAATGAGCATAAGAAATGACGGTATTATAGCATTTTTTTTAATGTAGTGCGTATATAAAAATAAACTTATATAATCATTATGTATCTTACATGGTATATACACTGTTTTGGTAGACATATTGCATTCGATTTCCCCGCACATATATTTTTTACTTTTTTTCGTCATTTCATGCGTCATTTATGTATATTTGTTCTATAAATGAAACTAAACCGGCCTTGATCCCATTCCTCCGAATAAGAATTAATTAAATTACATTCTAGTGAATCATTTTCTTACTTGTATGTCGTACTGATTGGCTACTTTTTAAATTAAAGAATTTTGCTTTATTTCTGTCTACTACTATCCCTACTTGAAATTCATTATAGTTGCATTGCACTGGAATTGAGATTTCCCAACAAAATTCTTATGCAATAACTTTTTCTAAACCAATGGATGGATGATGGATGGTTATCTTTTGATGTACGAAAATGGATATTATGATTTAAAAAAATATAGTGTGCATATAATTTTTAGGACAGTGATAGCATGTTGAAGTAAAGCGTTAATTATGGAGGCTTTCTCCTCGATGAGTAAGCCAGAGCGGATAACAATTTTTCGTCTCTATTAAAAGAGTGCTACTATTGTTTTGTCATATACTTCCTGTACAGAATTGAAAGATGAGCGCTCAAATCGTGACATCAACTGCTAAATTCATTATGGCGAATCAAAAAATTCGCGTTCATATTATTGCTTGTCAAATTCTGATTGATTTTTTCTTTTTAAATGCCAACAATAAGTTCTATTATGATAATAATAAGCGAAGCACGAACACTGTAGATTTTATTATTCATTGATTGAGTTGCAGTAAAATAGAATAATTATTAGATTAGTGGGGTATGTCAATGCATCCCTGGCTTTGTTACTCGAAAAGCGTTCCAACTTCCTTCGCTAACCAAAAGAATTATTCATACATTCCATGTCGATTCTAAGGGTTTGTAAATTTTTTATTTAGATGCGATGGTGGGCATTTGGTAATTTCTAATCCAACTAACTAACATTTTAGAACACTAATTAAACGTTAATAAAAAATATGATTCCTATAACCTATTTTTGCTCTTTTAATTTAAGGACTCTTATATTTGTGTGCGCAGTAAATATCTCATTATTAATCACTCTTCTCGGCATCTTGACATGAAAATTGTGCAAACCTACTTGTGTTATAATTGACTATTTTGCCCTTTAATACACTCGACTTTACTTAATCCATATTTACTATATATTTTCACTAAGCATATTTATACCTACACAGATATTGCCTGTTACAGTGACTTGGAAAGGGTTACAGAAAGTATAATATTTCATATTAACAACGAGTTTCAATTCAGTATTCGTATACTTAAAATCCATGTTGCTGGTATCAGTACACGTATTACAACATTTTGATGACACAATGTTGTATTGCCTATTGATCATAATTTCATACAGTAACAAACATGTCCTTCGAACAATATAGATAAGCCAACAATCAACTATTAACCAAACATCAAAATTGCGCTCATGTGTATTTAAGAGCAGTCTCAAATATTACATTTAGATAAGCATCACTTGAAAATATTGGTACCTATATTTACTGATTTATGATATAATTGAAGTATTGCACACCTCAGCAGGGAATTATTTGAAGTGTTTCAGGCTTATATCATCTCAGCAACTCATATGGTCTCATCCATCCTCAGCAGCATCGGTTTCATCAACATTCACCTCATTTGAAACTCTTTAAAATGTGCTGTCTAAATACTCAGCATAAAAACCTTTATCATCCTAACGTCTTAAGCAGCACGATACAATTTCCTTAAACAATACAAAATGAAACATGAGCGTGAGTTTTATTCCTCCATCATGATTTATTTCCTCTGCTCGGTATTCAAAAAGAAATTAAGTTTTGTCGAAAATGGTTGTGTACAAACAATAATGGTACATATATACACAAATGCTAAACACACGCCGCTTTGTAATATTTCATTGTATGAAAAGAAAAAGCGTGTATACTTACGCATAACTAAATAATAAACTGTTTCATGGTTTAATAACCCTCCAAATCTACATTATTTTTGCGCATCTTCTCATATTTCTCGTTTATTTAAAATATAAGGAAATGCGCAAAATGTCTGCTAAACATTATTCATCAATATCAAGTTTTATGTTGAATACCAAACATCAGTATGCACTCATGTCACGTCTCTGTAAGAGTACATCTTATATATGCTTATAACTCATACTTGCAACATTATGCTTAAGTCTTGTGTCGATTTTTTTGCAAGTGCAAACTAGAACCACTTTCTCGACTGCTTCCGCAAAATTTCCATCATAATACGTTCATGAGGTTGATAATTTTGAACATTGCATCGTGCTTGGGCAAGACGATATATAGAAAAGGGGAATTAACATGGTTTCAGGGCGGATTAGAAAATTGACTGTGAACAAGACGACACAATATACTGCTTTATAAAGACATTTACACGTAATTATCGTAATCATTATCATCTAGAGTATTTAACATCAAAACACGGCCTTTTTAAAGAGCTGCTTTGAAAATTTCGAATAACAAATAAATATATGAACCTTTTGAATTTTTGTTTTTGTAGGTTATACAGGCAGGTAAACTCTGCATTCAATGTGCACTTTTTGAGAGTCAGATAAGCAAAATACAACATTCAGAGGTATAAAAAAACCTCGTCGAGCAGTTTGAAGAAGAGATATGTCAAGAAACAATCATTTTTAAAATCAGTACAGTAGTACCGGCGTAAGCTTGCAGTTTTGCGTATCTGTCCATCCTCTCTTGTCATTTTGAGCACACACATACAGACAGGCTGTCGTTTTGAGCAACTTTTGTTTACCTTCAATACAGTAGCTCATCATTTTCAGTTTGTGTGGCTGAAAGTGTGAGTCTGTGGCTTATCAACCTATCATTGTTTCTATTGTCATTATGTCTTACACCAAAAGCAGGTTGACCAAATTAAGTAGGTTCGCCGTTTAACTGAGTTTTTGCTTTCAATGGGAAAATTCCGTTCACGCTCCTTTGTAACGACTGTCGTTTCACGGCTCGACCACGAGCAGGTGTATTCATTCATACATCTCTTTTTGAAAATTTGCGAATCCCGTGACTTGCAGCAATCCTGCCTTATTGTTATACTTATTTACTGCTTCTAGTTGCGGATCTAGGGCTAAAATGCATAACGAACCAAGTGTGTGTGAAGTCTGCCTTTGTTCAACTGTCAGATATTACTTGATAACTAAATTATTACATATTCAATATACATATTATCACAGAGAATTTGTATAGGAAAAAACTGAAGTGCGATGATGCTCAAGATATTATAGTATGCCTAATATTATGCTATAATGTCAAATATAATGTCGGGATGTCTGTTATATATAAAACTGTCATACTGGGCCAATAGCAAATTGTAAACAAAATGCATGTATATATTATGATGAGTAATGATGATGGTGTACTTTGTCATAAATCAAGAAGGTATATTATCTTGTGTGCAGGTTTCGTATGTTTGCCTTGCCATTCCATTTTATCGTTTTTCAAAGTGAATTGCATTCAAGTTTGATTGTGCAATAATATATACTCATTCACGCATTTATATTTCTTTGACAAATCTTTCTTTCTGTTGACGATGGACGCAGAGAAAACTCCAAATTGCCCTACATTTCATTTTGCTGCGAGTCAAGTGATTAGGATCATTCAAACCTTCTTGGTATTATTCCCTGCAATATATTTACATTGGTACTTATATATACTTTTATCATGTTTTGTCCGCCAATATGCTTGGCACTCATCATGATGACACATGTACTAAAACTGATGAACGAGCTCTTAGAAAATTGTTGTGAAAACAACAATTTTATGTAGACAATGCTAATGACATAACATAGAAACAATTGTCCGATTCACACTTCTTACATAACAATACAAGTCGCTAACTTTAGGCCTTTTTTGCGCAAAATAAGGTGTTTATTGCGGTGTGCTAATCGGTTGCACAAAAGAATTTAGACGAACAACGTTCCCCTCCGCGTTCCGCATTCTTTATAACAACTTCCACATTCACATCAGGTACAAAATACGATACTATGCAAAGAATAAATACACTCAATGCCAGGATCCAGGATGTCGAAAGTATATAATAATATGTATCATTACAAGTAACTAACTTTAGCCATTCGATTGACTTTTGCGGCATTAAAATATAAAAAAGTAAGCATATTAAACTAGGAATTGGACTTTAGAGCCGGCGTTCATTATCAGAAAGATCAGGGTATGACGTTGCAACATGTTGGTCACGAGATCCAATTGTGTATGTCTGAATCTTGGTTTTTCTTCCATTTAAACTCACGGGACATTTAGCATTCGGTCTCGCATGGAAGCATACCGTGTAAAGTGCGAGTTCAAACTCTGGACTTGTTCCAATAAATATTGATGATATAGGCTTCTTCTTTCCCAACCATGTGAAGGTATGCTCAATGATTGATCCTCTCTGGAATCACAAACAATCAGTGATTGCTACTAATAAGGACAAGTCATGCATGTATGAATCTAATTTGTGAATATTGCAAATTATATCTACCGGTCCAAGATCCAAAAAGTCCATGTAGCCCAAATAATTAAGTTTTGAAGCCTCTTCTTGGAGGCCGAAATGGATCCAGTTATGAAACCCAGAAACTTCGTCAGGATGTAACTCACCGATAAAAACGTGCTCAAATGCACTTGAGGACACAACTCCATTTCCTCGTGTATAAAGTTCGAACCAAAGCTCGTAAAAGTTTTCACGACCATTCGGAAGCTCCTTTGACCGGAGAAAGTTTTGAGCAGTTTGCATTATTGTCGTGTTGAAGACTGCGTCAATAAAGTTTTCAATCTCTGCTTCTTCTTCTGGCGTGTGAGATTCTGTAACGGAAGTATCAGGGTTGTAGTTGTCGTGAAGTGGAATTATCTTTTGTATCGTTGATAGTGAGAACGCTGCGGGTGAAATGGTCAGAAGCCTATGATAAACAATTTAAAGAATGCTAGTATTGTAATACAGATAATATTTGAATTTGATGCTTATAAGAGGTAAAAAACTTCAACTGACGGATTTGGAGCCCTGTCCTCATCGGAGCCACTGGAGGTCTCTCCTTGCTGATCTACACATACAAACTGGGCTGCATTGTTGACCGTATCTAAACTTATCAATTGTTCAGCTAAGGCCTCCAATTCCTGGTCAGGAATGCGATCTGTAAGTCAGTCAACTATCATTGATGCAAAGTTTTTTTTTGTATTCCGACATATGCAAACGAGACCAAGACTGTACCTGGGGGAGGACCGCAAACATCTATAAAGTCTGGACAGCAATCACCGTGATCGACACATGCCCGGTTGCATTGACAGGTTCCAGGTTCAACCCCAACCTAAATTTAAAAACCTGCTGTAAGTTTCGCTTTAGTCCTCACATTTTACTTGAGATAGCTTTCAAATTTTTACCTGATCGCATCGACCAACACATGAGCCAGTTTGCCCCAGACAGACGGAAAAAAAATCTGAACCTGTGATTAAAGCGATTGCAGACTTTTAATATAATTATTATCTCCATCACCATCACTGTTCGTTTATTGTTTAATTTCTCACAGCAATCGTTGTATCGTATGCAAGCTGCGTTGCACTGACAGGGGGCATCAGGTATTGTTCCAGTTTGGTTGCATCTTCCCTCACAAGAGTCGTCCGCGTAAATAGACCGTTCTAAAAATAAATTACAGTGAATAATGAAATCCATTTAGCGATAAGAAAACTAGCATATAAATTATACTTGTCTTACTTAAAATGGATGGGGAGGCAAACGTTACAAAAAACGCCGCAACAATAGCAGCGTGTACCACTAATGACTTTTTTAGTCCCATCTTGATCTGTCGGCAATAATATTTGGTTGAAAGCGTGAACTCAGATGTAAAGTCATTGCGAATAGGCTCCTGTCTTTTATACTGTTTCAAAATTTGTTGGATATAAGCAAAATGTTTTTTATCTTATACATCTAACGAGTTCAAGATAATAGTTTACACATACATACGCAGGAATAAATTGAAATCCCCTAAATGAACACCGTTAAATAAATGATAAAAACAGAGTTTGACCATTCAAAGGTTTTGCCTGACCCAGGCATGTGATGAAAACAAAGATGTTGACAGTATTTAACCGTAAGAGGCCAACAGAGTATAAGTATTAGATCCATCATTGTGACGATAAACATGTCAATGTCAGAGAAATATTTACCGTTCAAACAGGGTTTAATGCATTATGTAATGGAGTGACGCACCAGACTTTCCCTTGTCTCGGTGTATGAACTGTAGTAATCAAATCTGGCAGTTTTTTATTCCAAGATAATAAATGCTAAATGAGTAATTATATAGTTCAATATTTTGTCAGTTTAGATTGACAGGAGATAAAAGATAAGCTGATAGATAACCCATACGTTACACATTAGACTAGCAAGTCTTGCCAAAACAGTATGCACGTGTGAAAGATGGATGAGTTTAGGATTTTTCATCGGACAAAATAAAATTTACAACAGCACATCATAAATCTCCAGTAATAAATGTCATACTTTGGTTTATTTTTAGAAATATCATGTTCGATCGATGAAACTTCCACATTGAGAATTGTATTGGACACTGAACTGGCCAACTTATATACAAAAATAATCATCACAATTTGAAGAAAACCCTGAAACTTGACTCTTGTAGCTTTTTACAGCGGATATTTGGTTTCAAGTCCACCTGCTACAGCATAAGACAATGACTGATTATTGTCAAATGACTGACAAATTAGTTAAAACATTATGTAAAAATGAAAGACAAATTGATTGCTGTGCTGCAAATTCAAAATCCAGAATTTCTACGAAGTTACTATAATATCAAATATGGCAACTTTTGTACAATCACAGCAAAGCAGAACAACAGCCTTAGTTTGGAGATAAGGAAATGAATAAAATGAATCGATTTGAATCAGCAACAATAACCTATATATGTGAACTCATAACGTGTATAAACAATAAACTGAAACAATACTATTTCACATAAAATACCAATCACATCAGGTAAACAACAACCCCTGCCTATAATGCTTAGTTGTAACCATTAGATGAGGATGGAGGTGCGCCATAGGCTGGAGAAGGTGCGGGACTTCCGTAGCCACCTTCGTTACCTTTGTACCTGATGAAGTACACTTCGGGTTTGGGTGGTTTCGTTGGAGCAGGTCCTGATACACGCACATTGTTTACGTTCTCAGGCTTCTTAACCAACACATAAACGAGCGTCTTTTGTTGTGGTTGTTCGGGCAAAATGACTTCAGTCTGACTCTGACTTGAAGAGGATGGAGCCTTTACGAAAATTATGTTAACGTGCTTTTCTGGAGCTCCACCAACTCTAATGACCTTGGATTCTGGGTAGGCAACCTGTGAATACAATGATTTATTGATGTTAAAGAACAAAAGCTTTTAACATCCTAGAACTGTTGTAAGCCGTAATAATTAGCAATTGTAAACTACTTAAAAAAAGATAAATATACCTCATCGGGAGCGCTGTGGATGTAAACGTGTCTGTGTATGGTTGGTCCAGAAGGTGCACCGTAAGCTGGAGCTGGCGCACCATATTCAGGAGCTGGGGCAGGTGCTGGAGCACCATATGAAGAGGATGAGGATGGAGGTGGTGCACCATATGAAGATGATGAGGATGGAGGTGGTGCACCATATGAAGATGAAGAGGATGGAGGTGGTGCACCATACGAATCCTGAGGTGGGGCTCCATAGCTGGAAGAAAGACTTGCAGTACTAAGATCCAACCCTAGGAGTGGGGCTGAGTAAGATGGTGGTGGTGGCTCTGCTTGAGACAGAACCAACAAGGATGCTACCACAGCCTAACAAATAACACCACAGTTTTTTAAACATCGTTTCTCATGATGTTGTCAATTACCTTATACACACTTAACAAACTTAATACGCCATTTTCACAAATTATTAAGAGATAATTTCCACAATTTCCACTTACCAAAACAGCCTTCATTTTCCACGAAAAAAAATCAAAAACACGTTTCTGAACAGGTCAACCTTTTTTTCAAGTAATTGGTTCAAAGTCTAATCATGAAATGTGCCATTTTCGCCGAGTAATTTTACCTTATATACGCTCTCGTTACAAAACGCTCATAAACACACGCGGAATAAACTACGTTGATGTTTGTAATGCAAAGCAACACACATTATTTTTTATTTTAAAATCGAAAGGGTCATCCCCATCCTATTTACGAGGAGGGTACCAATACAAATTCCACAGATCTTACTTATTACGTGATGACAGACTCGTGCCAAGAAAAGTTCTAGATTGAGTGAGTAATAGGTAATTTCATCCTCCCCATGCTTCTGCAGCTTCTGCCCAAAGCAATGGAATCCGAGGAACGCTTTAACAGGATTATTATAACGATACGCTAACGACTAAAATATGCTACTGCACTTTTGTGCACATGATGATCATGCTGATGACAATAAATGCCATTTCACCCTCTTAGGTCATATTATTACCACAACGTAAAAAGATATGTCAAATCCAAATCATTAGTAATTAGGTGATCCCAAGCAGATGAAGGGGTAACGTTACGTCGCGTCGTATATGGGTCTGGTTCTATAGGTACTTGCATTACTTTGAAACAAACAAGTCAAGAAGGAGAAAAAAACGAAATAGGTATGTCCACTTTGGTTGATATTATCTCACTTTACATACCTATCTAACTTAACTTACATAACGTGCTTCACAGCCATCTTACGACAATTTGACACTTGTGCTATATATTTCAAGCGTTGCAGTGCAGTTCAAAAAGCCATACTGCTACTTAATGCTGAGGAGTAGGAAAAGAGCATCCAAACACAAAACAAAATGATGCAAAAGGTTACTAGAAAATAATAACACATTGCAATTTGCAAATATATGATCAATAAATGCGAGCCGCTCGTATAACGTCAGTAAAACAAAGCAGTAAAAGGATTGTTTTGCAGCGAGAAGATTATCATACGCACACTACGCATATAATGGGTAGGTTTTCAGTTGGTAGTTGTGTGAACTACTAGCGGAAGGTGCTTGGTGACTGTAATCACAAGGGTCAAATAATTCTCATTGGGGATATGATTATCTATCGCCAATCTCCATAATATTTCCTAAATGTGGCGACGATGCATCCCTGAAGAAGGTGGGTGGGGTCATTAAGCCAGATAAGTGGATTGGTCAATTTTACTTGAGTTACTAGTATTTACCGAGGAGGAGGATGTGATGCACTTACGAGTTACTCTTGTATAATGTATATACATAAATACAGAGAACTTGTGGACAGTAAATTTTTAATAAATGTGCAAAATGAATAACCGGATAATACAAAAAAGTTCTCACAAATTGCGAAACCCATGCTGATCAAAATAATTACTGTAGAAGTTTTTGTTTGTCAACTTCTTAACCGCGTGTGCCGTTATTACATTGCTGATGTAACAAAAACAAAAAGCAAAGAAATTATCCTAGTTGCTAATTGCAAAACTTTAGTGCAAGAAATCCCAGTAAAATATTTTGCAGTAATGACATTTTAGCATTGGCTAAACACTCGATTGTATAATTGGTCTAAGAATGGCAAATAAACCAATTCCTTAGAAATGATCTAAAACGTTGACAAAAAATAACATATTTTGTGAATGCCTGAACAAAATTTACTTATAAAACAAAAAACCAAAGGTTCAAAAGTCAGCTTTACGCTAGTCAATTATTTTTTTATGAATCAGAAGAAGAGGTCACTTTATAATGAGAGTTTTCATACCCAAGAATTTTAAAAGAAAACATTGCAATATATGTATGTGTTTTTTAAAGATTTTACACATTTGCAGCGGTTTTCGACACCTTACACAACACGAAGGAATGCGTGGGCTGAAGGCAAAGAAGTGCATTTCCTTCGTAAACTGACTGCTGTTTAGTACGTTTAATTTCAAATGTGGTTCCCGCTTGCGTGCGGAAAACAACAAATCACCTTTTAAAAACTAAAAGCATTTTCCATTTTTAGTTAAAACAACACGTGCAAAAAAGCAATTAATAATTGAGTTATTTGAACTCATTCCATGTCTTGTCGGCTTGTCAGACTTAAAGTTTTAAGGGCTTACACCATTACTAAATAATTAGATTGAATCTAGCCAAAACATCAATCATTTGTATTCAGGCTGACAATTTGGAAAGTAACTTAATCGTTGTATTCGTGAATACAGCAATTATTTTATGATCTGTGTACATAATGAAATGATATGCAAATTGCAGTCCATTATACGTAGTAACATTGACAGTTGAGGCAAAAATATTCATATCCGCTCTTTAAAAGAGTGTGCTACCATTCATAAGTAGTTAACTTGCATTTATTCCTTTCTCCCTCACAGGCATGTTGACATCTGGTTCTGATTACGATTTACGTGACATCATCTTGAATCGAAAACGAGATTTTTCATATGTAATGGTATTCTCATACTGAGCATGACACGGCAAGCCCATTAGAAAAATGTTTGAAAACTGTCTATATGAAGACGTGTGAAGTAAGGTACACTTATGCATCATATTACTACAGAAAGTTAAATTTTAAGTTTTGAAAATTCACAACTATTTAGTTAGTTAGCTTTGAAGCGTAATACTTTGAGTATAAAAAGTTTCAAATGATTTAAAGCACCCAAATGACAATATTACGCGGAAGGATGCTTCAATTTTGTACAAACCACGTGTAGCATGTTACAACTACATTTGGAAATGAATTATCTCAAATATGTAGAGAAATTCAATAAAAAGCTCTTTTGATCCACTTTTCCTTTGATTTTATTATTATGTATTTCCATTAATTGAGAAGATTGAATTTGCTGCTTTTCAAATCGCTATATATTCTGTGCTTGTGCTATATTGTTATGACCATCATGAAAAGTAGTAGAACCAGCTTGAGCTTGCTTTATAATGCATAGTAAAACTCTTGTTTTTTGCCTTGCATTTACCTTTTAACTAGCGTTGGTGGACATATAACAACCTATTTGACATATTATCGTAAAGCGAAATAAAATAAGAGTCGTGTTATTGCAATTTAAATTTTAATAAAATACATAATCTAGTTTGCTTACAATATAATAATTATCTCTGTGGCATATCTTCGTATTACTTAATTCAACATTTTTATCTGAGAATTCGAGGTAGTCGCTATTTTAAATCCTGAAACCAAAATTGCAATAATGATCTTTTGAACGTAACAAAATGAGATCAATGAACATGAACATCATCAATTGTGATCAGCCACAACAACATTGTATTGTCAAACTTTGCAGCTCGCAGTGTGGTTTCGCAAAATGTCAAAAAGTTGATTTGAAAAAATTGCATTCGTTAAATAATTCAGATAAAATCATGCAAACTTCCCAATTACATATTTATTTTTTTGCTGACAATTTCTTTTGAGAGGACTCAAGACGGGTTAAAGTATTTTTTTCGTGTCGGTGATGATGCAGCAAATGCACTTATGCCACCCAATTTTGAAATAGCTTTAGGGCAACAACGGGTGATAAATGTGAAGTTTTTTATTTCCATTTCCTTACTTAATACAAATACTTTGCATACTAATGAGAAGACTTTTGCTGTTTTCTGATGTCAATAAACTAATCTAATCCGTCCGTCTGTCGATGCTTTTTATGAACTGGTTTATATTTATTTAATGTATTTTAACTGGTTCACTGGTGCAAGTTATCTTAATAACTTTTGCACTTTTATTACTATGTAGCCACCGCAAATAAAAATAGTGTTCGCTTCACATTGAAAGGAGATACAAGACAAACGCCTGCCAACTACATACACCTGCATTTCGTAGTAAGTAGAGGATGCTAAGATCAGTTCATAGTGCCTTAACTGAAGAGAAGTGCAGGGCGACCAGTTTTGGACAAGGAGGAAAAGTGGGGATGTTTGTTGTAATAATGAATCAACCGAAAAGATGATTTAAGAGATACATTGACTTTTATGAGTAGACTAATATGTAATATTCTAATGTTTACATTTTGAATTTTTCATTGTATTGTGATATATTAGGTGTGCTTAGCTTGAATACAATATGCAATGCATGTCAAAGCAGCAGGCACTTGAAGGAAATCATTGTTTGAGATGGGCTGACTGCCAAAAGTCATTTTTCTTCCCTGCAATGCGACTATAGCTGAACACTGAACTATAAACAAAGTTGAAAGGCAAAGAATAGTCTTTTTTTATTTTTCGAAGAATCGAATGCTGAAGAAGCATGATCGTAATTTAATGAATGTCTGTTCAAGAATTAGCACGTTTATTAAAACTTTTAGTCAAATAGTTCAAATCATGTTGCACTAATTAATAACTGCATTCACATTGGCGATTGCATAATTAAATGGTTTGCAGTCTGTGCGCTTCACTTCATCCATACTTCCCCTGGTCGATTGTTAT
>JAQIXW010000823.1:0-24285 GCA_034700685.1 Willowsia buskii
GCACAGGTATACCAAATTACAGCCCGTTCCAGCAAATTTTTACTTTTGACCTCCATTTATGGGGTCAGATTGACCTCATAGAATTTTTATTTTATTTTTCCCAATTTTCCCATGCTCGAAAGCACAGGTATACCAAATTATAGCCGGATCCCGCAAATTTTCACATTTGACCCCTTGTTATGAGGTCAATTTGACCTCTGGGAATTTTTATTTTATTTTTCCCAAATTCTCCATGCTCGAAAGCACAAGTATGCAAAAAAAAATTTTTTTCACAAAAAATCGCAATTTTTGATAACATTACTCATGGGAATGGACAGCTCCCAAACTTTGGCCGGATTTCTTGTGGACACTGCACATCCTTGGTATGTATGTACAATAAAAGAATATTTACAAGAGAACAGAAAGTATTGCATGTGTATACAGAAAGAGAAGATTGTATAACATATAGATAGTAAAAAATAATAATATAGTATAAAAGATATTATATATTGTAGAATATTGTCAGTGTAATAACGCAAAGATTAAAAATCATCAGCATCATCATGATGGGCTTGAAGCTCGGAATTGTTTGATAATTGAATGTGCGTCGTCAGATTTCAAGGTAAGTGCCGGAGAACACGTCGTGCCTGAAGAGTAAACGAAACATTATTAACGATTTTAATGTATGCACCCAATCCAAGCCTTTTCTGCTCGTCGTGTTTTGTTTGTTTAAAAATGACTACAGACAACAAGAAGCTTTGGAGTGCTAAATGTAAATGTCATTGTAGCAATGTAATACACGTACAATCGCAGAGGCTCTTCTAGACTTTGTGTAAAATAAAACAGTAAATGACACTAATGTGATTTTGAATCAACCTAAAGATGCATATATGACTAATACAATGTAAATGTGCGACTGTGACATAACCTGTGTAAAAAAATTCTGTTTTCATGAAATAAATGTGAAGATTTTAAAGGATTACACAGAGGAAGTAGAAATCCTACTCGCAATTAGTGACATTATTTTTTGTCTTTAAAATATATAATAAGGAAGGAATTATGATTTAATGATAATGACAGGAATATAAAATAACTGATAAAATTACAAATATAATTACATAGAATTCAAGGCCTTTGCTGATAACTTTTATTAAGTAACGGAGTACAATATCTGTGCCTTACAAACTCCCTTTCCATTTGCGTGCGATTCTCCAAAAAATCTTGTGCCATGATTACTTCTATGTCAAATGGCACTCTAGATACTTCAATAATATCTCTTATGTTTAAATTCTGAGTATGATTAATATTTTCATTTTAAACTCATATTTTTTATCGACGTGTCTCTTTGTTACTCTACCAAAATGAATTGAAAATGACGGCAGGGAGTGAGTAAAGATGTACAATACTACATTCGAGCAAAGAGAATAAGGGTATTGATGTAGCGTGATGTGCTGATGAGTAGCAAAGAGAGAAGCTAATAATGAAAGGATCTAATGTGACTTGTCTATCATCAGTACCATACCATACCGAGAAAAGTCTCCATCCGCTTGCATTCTAAAAGTTATTCAAATTAATGTATTTCTTCAGCATACCGCTGTGTGCAATGGTTTATGTGCTTCATATAAATGAACACAGAAATATTGTATTTGACATATTCATTAAATCAATTATAAAACGACAATTAAATTTTATCATCATTGAATGAAGACTACATCATTGAAACGATAGACATGTATGACAATCGTCAGAGCATCCCGTTATATATGTATGTTGGACATACATTTATAGCATCACTTCTGTTGTCATCATTGGTTATGCAAGGTAGACAAAAATATCACTACTTGTACTCATAGCATAAAAGAAAATAAACACAACACTAAATACACATATTTACAGATGTAGTAGCCATGTGCTATAGTAGTTCATTTAATCGTAATGAGTAATAAAATTGAATAATGCTGTGTGATGTATGCCATCATCATCGGCATGAACTTACTCATAAAAAATCATCAAAACTAAAATGCTTTTATGTCTTCTGCATTTAAAATATAAAAATAAAAATACGTCGGAACGATTCTTCCCTTTATCTTCTCTGACAACGTTTTTATGCATTAAAACTTTAAATTAATTGACTGAATAATAATGGGAAATGAATAATACTGCTAGCTGTGTTCTGTTCTGCTGTGCGTAGTACTTGCCGCTTTTGTATACATGATTCGACTTTATCTATCGCGACCCATGCTGGTTCCTGTGTACAAGTTCCTCTTTTGCAAATGTAAATCTAATTAAAATCTTAATTATACTCTTATTGCATATGGCATGTTTGCTATTTCATCGTCGATGAAGCCCACTCATTTATAATAATTTATTTTTATACATAACAATAATGCCTATCTACTTCGACTTTACAATCGTCCCTTCTAGCTCTACAATATCATTTATATACTGATTCATTCCCGGGGAGGAGATTGACTGGACCCACTTTCGACTCTAATAAGTAGGGAGTATATTTCATGATGTCACAAAATATTCTGATCAATTTTCAAGTGTATTGACACTACGTTATCATATAATATGCATTCATTGTAATACAGTATGATTATTAAAACTGAAATTACACATGTGCCTTTTTCTCTTTAATAAGCATACTTTTTAATGGAAGAATCATCTCTTCATAAAACCAGTTGCAACGAAAAAATACAAAAGCAGCAGCCTTTTGTCACCTTTTGTGATTCTTCCTTTTTAATTGACTCATGCCGTGTGTGCTCCGTTCACGTACATTTGTGTGAGTTTACGTTTACTACAACTCCGATACTGATGACTGACAGATAAAAAATATTATGCCTTCTCCTGTTGTTATCTTGATAAAATAATTGCGTTTTTAATATTTTGATGAAGCAAAACATTGCAAGTTAGCAAGGTTGTGAACACTTCAATGTGTGCGTGCCGCATACATTCATTTTATATTTCCATTTACACCATACAGCAGCAGCTGAAAAATCGAGACAAGTGGAATTTCCTTCTATTTGCTCATGAATGAAAACAAGAATTAATTTTTTGGGCTGACTATGTTGTATGCATCATACAAGTTATATTTAGGTATAAATTCTTGCGTAGAAACATGGCACCAAATGACTTGAAAATACTCAGTTATCATCTATCAGATAAACTTTATATTAAAATGGTTTATTTATTTCTATTCATTACAGTCTGAAATATTGAACCTCAAAAAATACAATGAACATCGATATTTTTCAATATTAATGCACCCTCAGAGGAATGTAACTTTTTATTACATACAATCATGAATTCTTGGTGCATTTATACTTTATTTTTTGGTGTGTTTTTTTTTCGAATTCAAAAAATAGTGTACAAAAAGTTATGGCCAATACAAAATGATACTTATGCCCATTCAAATGTTTTCCCATGTAACAAATATTTCCCTGTGCTCTATTACCGGAAAAAATGTCGATTTATACACTTGTGGATGAGTGTAATAATGCATGATTGCCTGACACTAGTACACATATTATTCAATAGTCAATAGTAATATTGCTGCTATATATGATGGTCTTAGGACGAACGAAACGCTCTCGATGTGGTGTAATGATCAACTCATATCGCCGCAGACACACATTCTGTATTATGAAAAGAATAAAGACTACTATTGAAAGCGAGTGTGATCTTAAAGAGCGTAAAAGAAGCTTTTAGAGTAATATTATAATACTGACAATAAAACCTATATAATAAGGAGAAAAGTTGTGCTTTTCTATTATAAAAAGCAAAAGCCAGAAAAAATGAGAAGAAAGGTATTTTTATACAAAAAAAAAGGTTATAAAGGTGGTATAGCAAGCGGCTTGGCTTTTTTATTCGTGTGGCACATCTTTTTCACAAGATCATTAGCTCGTGCTTGCCTGATTCTGGTGGAAGTTGAGTGGAGATGGCGTATTCACTTCACGCTCTCCTCCACCTCGACTGCTGCTTGACGATCTCATTCTTGTTGAGATGCCTGAAGTGCCAGTTGAAGTGGTGGTTGAAGCCGTGCTACAAGTACCGGTAACACCGATTCCACCACTACCACTTTCACCCAAACTGCCAATACTAGTGCTGCTAGCAATAGTGGCTGCTCTGAGAGATGCCCTTCTACCAGCAGCTTCCAATGTTGTTGTTGACGATGTCGTCGTACCCGTCATCATCATCGTCCCCTGTCCATCTTGCCCTGCCAAAGTTGCTGTTTCTACTGTATTATTATTATTACTAGTGCTACTGGTCTCACTGCTCCTACTACCGCCATTACTATTGCCAGCATTATTATTATTACCGTTACCATTACTGCTACAACTACTGGACCCTTTAGGGCTATCATTATTATTATTATTACTATTTGCGTTACCATTCGAAGAATCGCTACCACCACTAGTACAATTGCTGGTACGAGAATTCTTGGGAGAATTGCCACTAGTGGAAACAGCAGCAGTAGAAACATTATTTCCACTAATAACGTCGGGTGATGTAGAATTTCGATTTAAAAATTTCACAAAATCCGTTTGTAGCCGACTATGCTCCTCCATTACAGCTGCAGCAGCGGCGGCCGCTTCCATTCCTTGATCTGTTCGCCCCCCACACCCACCACTACTACTGCTCCCAGCAAGAGCACATGATGAAGATTGTCCTGGGTTATTAACACTTTGTTTGAAAGCTGTGGAAAACGGCTCCTCCTCATCATCACCCTCGTTTAATGGGATTACTCCAGCGTGATCATTATCGTCATCTTGCTCATCAACCTTGTGTCTGTTTCTACTTAAATTATTTCCGTCCATTGCCTCATTAACGTCCTCTGCATCATCATCATTATCCCCACCACCACCCAAAGATGATGGAAGCTCTGCTTTAATTTGCAATATTTCTGCATCTGTTATCAGTGCAGAGGGTGCTGTTCCTTCTTTTGATGCGGCCAATTCATTCGCAATTGATGAAAGCGTTTTTTTGCTGAGCAGGCCGAGAGGAGATAGATTCCCGTCTCTGGAATCCCTGCTGCCTGCCGACAACGAGTGTCGTCTTTGATGCTGTTGCAGTTGCTGGTGATGTCTCTGTTGAAGAGCTAATAGCTCTCTTTGTGCTTGTGCAGATAGTAGTCCGGCACTGCTAAGTACTTGTTGAAGGGGTGAATTGCTGTTTGATGAGGATGGCGAGCCAGGTGTTAGGCCTGATGTTGTGCTAGCGCTCAACGTACCCTGTTGTTGAAGTTGCTGCAGGTGCTGTAGAGCAGCGGCTGTGGCTGCTGCTGCTGCTGCATTCAGACTGCTGGGGCCGTGCTCATTGATGTTGATCAAGTTCACCCCATGAAGACTGTTGTTTGCTGCGTTCGCTGAGGAGCTTCCTGCTGAACTTGACAAATTGGTTGCACTTTGCTGAGCTCCTGCTGAGTTAGAATTTCCTCCAGATGATGAAGTGGTTATAGAGGTTGATGTCTGTTGGAGTTGCTGGGGTGTGCTGGATTGGGGTGGTTGGAGTTGGTGGAGAAGATTTGCTGCAGCGGCAGCAGCGCTAGCACTGTTTGAGCTACTGCTGGAGCCTGCAGGGTTCAAAAATGGGTTACCAAATTGTTGAAGAGACATGTCCAATCCGTTGTGGGATGATGATCCAGAAGTTTGAGGAAGGCAAAGACCTGTCTCCTGGAAGAATACAGAAAAGTGAAACCATGCAAAAAAGATTCTAAAATAGGTAGGTACTAATTGGGGCGATGTGAAACATGATTTGATGCTGTATTTTTATGAGAACTTGATGATACCTTATCAATGGAAACTAATGTATGAACATTTTTACATGCTTTCCCACGAGAAATATCGCATATCTCCACCATCAATGTAAGAATGAATATTATCCCGTGGTATTTAGTAATTTTACATGAATGTACTATGATATGCATTTGAAGTAAAAAATCTTTAAGTCTTACTCGATTGAAAATGAAAGGAAAATCGTCCTTTCCTCCTTGCGTGTCTCGAAATACGACGGCACGAATTACTCCACGTATATGCTCCTCGGGCCATGATCCAAGAAGAATTCGCTGTGGTCGACCCCGTCCTTTAGGACGCATATCTGACATCAAATCTGGAATGAAGATGTGAAGATTTAGTATCAGACTTTATCATGCAAACATGTGGTGAGTGAAAAACTTTTGGATGGTATCATCACAGTAGATGCAACGCTCATCGGAAATTAGAATCATTGAAGGCTTATATGCCTATAAGAGAAGTATTATTTAACGTAGGGATGCAATAATTGGTTAGCTTCGTCGATTCCAACATCAGTTTTCATCAATATTTCAAACTCACGCTTACCGGAACCAGTACATCCATCAGCAGAGGGTCCTAACATGTTGTGGACCCTATTGGCGTATAGAACGAACGTTGGATACGGGATATCATATTTTCTTGCAGCTTGTGATAATGATAGTCCATCCCGTAAAACAGCAAAAATTGCCTCTGCCATTGTTTCCGGGCGCCAGGATTTCAAAGGACCTCTCTCACGAAATCGTAGTGCGTGAACCACACCCCCTTGGTTTTGATTCCAACATTTTTGCCATAAATTTTGAATCTGGTATTGGTAGGTGTCTGTGTTTAAAAAGAAGAAGAAAAATAAATGCCGGAGTTGCAATTTCTTTCTTACAGTTTCAGGAGAAAAGAAAGTGGAGAGGAAAAGCTAAATAGGCACTACTTGAAAAGTAGGGCAATCAGTACAAATAAATGCATAATAATTCTAGGCATTAAAGCAAATAAAGTAATTGCGTAGCTAATGCTGATTAGCTGTAGCTTTTACTATTTTTACAGCGCAAAATATCCAATTACACATCCATAATACATATTGGCCATGAATAGACAGTATAAAAGCACTTATGATGAAGTCAATTGCAGTTCAAATATGCATGTTGGCTTTGTAATGTAAAATTTTCTTCAAGGAAACTTGTTACAATTTTCGTGCTTTCTACAACACTTGCGCAAGCAATGCCGGAATTCCGTCTACCAAGTAATGTAATCTTAAATGCTTCAATATTTATTGATCTTTTTCGATTATCCTTCTTCTTATACTTAAAACAATCTATTAGTCTAAATTAATCAGCCAATTACGGATGCATACATTTTAGCTCTTCCTAATCCAATACGTTATCCTTATCATCACATCATCAAATTCATTTGTGGTGACAATCACTCAAGAAAAACAGACTTTTTTTGTTAATATGTCCTTCTTCAAGCTGTCCATCTTATTCAAAATTGTCAGGGAACAACAAATTATGCGGTATAAATAAATAAAATGGACTCATTGGAAGAGAGGAAAAGACAAACGTACTTTCCTCAAAAAGCTTTATCTACACTGAAATGTCACAATATACCTTTCCTTCTCCAAAGAAAACAACGCAGCAGCTGTCTCTCAACTAAATTGTGATAAAATAGCCGCAAAAAAATACTTTATGTAGATTAATGAGCTAAAGTAATGACTTGAAAATTGTCTCTTGAATATTTGATTCCTTCTTCATCCGCCTATAACTTGTTTACTGTAAATAAGAAGAAAAAATTGAACAAATGCCATTAAATATTTTATCAACACTTATAGCAAACCAATAACCAACAGTCAAATCACAATCACACCCATCATCAGTCTCATGCTTAATTAACAAGCTATCTTCTTCAGAGAAAGAGATGATGATGAATCAATTACAATATGAAAGAGACATACACGAGGTAAATACATATATGAATAGAAATATGATAAAAATTATGGTTCTGCCAATTTTTTTGCTTATTTTTTTGTCTTTGTTGTTTTAAGGGCTAGATTGGCATGCATCATATTGTTCTTCAGTATATTTCCATGAATTTTAACATTTTGTTCCCTTTCGTGACTTCCCTCTCAAATGAAACAAGTTTATTTTATTCAGAGCTTTTCAAGATAGATAGATATCTCGACTTATTGGGGACAATTTATACCATCCGATAATGATTTTTTGGTTGAGCCAATTGAGAAAACGTTATGAATTCATAGGTAGCTCGTTTACCAAAAAGTAAAAAAAAAAATATTATGCGAACAATTTATTTTCAGAGAAAAAATAGAAGGGAGCACCCCGAAAAAACACATCAAGCATTTTTATTAAACGCGATGATGATGAAGTAACAGACACTATCAGATTGCATGTTTAGCTGTTAATGCGTAAATTGAAAAGAAAGAAAAAAGTTCCTGAATTAGTTATACCAAAGGACAGTCAGTTTATACAGTGAGAAAAAAGTTATGTGTATGTGTGATGATGGTGCATTTCACATCTACATTCAAATACATGAAGCAAGAACTCAAATTGCTCATCACAATATATTATTCAGTGACATATTCCCAAACAATTCATTATTCCATTTAATGAAAGCAAAACAGTTGGAAAAACACACACGGGAAAGCATTAACAAAAATGTTGTCAGCAGCGGGAGAAAACATTAAAAAAACGTCTTGCTGATTTGCTTAAAAGCAAAAAAATAATGCTAAACTCTTGTGAGGATAATTCTTTGAAATATTAAATAGTTAATTGAAAGTTACCAATAATCTTGTGCATCTATAACGGGTTCCGTATCGGTCTCTACATTCATTTATACAAGTTATTCCCTTCTTACTTCATTAAACTATGCGTGCAAAAGTCTTTTTTTTTATCTTTTATTTTTCCCATTGCCTTTTTTGTTTGATTGCTTATACATATATGTCACTCCAAAGAGTCTGCATAAAAACAGGTCAGTTAGTTAGTTATCCTCGAACTTTGGACTATATGGTATTCAACATTTTTATCGAAAGAAAAGGAAAAAATTAAGAAACCAAATAGAATTGGATAGATTCACTTGAAATAAAAACTGAAAATGCATAATATTCATGAAGCAATTATTATTTCTCCAAAACAGACAGAGCTGTGGATTTGAAATGAATTATTTTGTCGCATTTGTAGTACACCTATAATATAGTGTTCCAAATAATGGTGAGGTTTCACTAGTTGGAAGAAATTACACAGTCATTCAGACACTTCAAAAGTGTAAGTCAGTTAGCTAATGAATTCAGGAAAGTAATTGATGAATAGAAGGATATGGCAATATAAAATTTATAAACAATATGCATAATAATAGTACGTAAATCTATGTGCTTAGACAGAACTTTAAGGTGTAACCCTACAAATAGTGCTGTTAGGTTACATTTAATCAATATTGTTGGGTTGTTTGAAGGCATGAAATGACAATAATTATTTTAGTAATTTTATATTCATGCTACAAATGAACATAGTATTTAACACATACCTATTTAGACATGTTAATAAATATTATTCGATGACAAGTGGGAAAAAGTTACAACCACGGTGTTTAGTAAAATACAAACGTGCATTATTAAATCCTGACTCACCTTTTTAAAGATTTATAATTTATTTCAATACTTAATACTTTCTTAGACTTGCCACTTTCTAAGAAGAAAGTTAAAATAATGTTAGCCTACAGCGAGCAGCTTAAGTGAACAATCAAATTGTTTTGAATTAAGTAGGATATTTTTAATTCTTATGTTCCCTATAACATGTTTTTAACCTTACTACATGGCAAGTATAATTTTTGTAAAGAAAACACTAAATTATTTTGTGTCTGGCTAGCAAATAAACGTCATTCGACTTCCTATCCTCGTGGACATGTATGAAAGCTGTTAGGGGAAAAGTAAAAAAGTGGGACTGACATGCTTATTTGGAATTACCTTTACTATTCTTCCAACTACGATTGCAATAGCACATTAAAACTCATGAATTTATGCAGAGAAGGATTGAAAAAGGGGAAAAATTCAACATAATGTTGATGTGCTTATGCATCTCTGTAGGTATACTTGTAAAAATATAAGAGAGAAAAAAACATATATATTATTTCATAATGTAAAGTGTACAGGCGACTCCCTCCTTATCAACCAGTCAGGTTTACGTTCATAAAATATCTGGCCGGAGACACATATTAATTATTGATTATCCTTTCTTGTCCTAATGTCAATCACAATGCTCATATTACACATTTTTACATAAATATACTTTCTGCACTCGAATAAGTTAACGGTAAAGGATTATATGAGGCAACGATGATGTAAAAATGTTATATATATGTAATATATGCATTTTATATGTATGGTCATTGTCTAATATGCGAATAGAACATGTAATCTATTTTATCAACTGAAAAGACAATGTTTTCCTATAAATGATAACTCATCATTTATTTCACAACTGTGCTAAACTAAACCATTTCACGCGATCCTGTCCTCCCCATTCCAGCCCCTCTTCACTTACGCTCTTGTCGAGAGTATAAAACTACATCAGCCACCAGCAAGCCACACACAACGAGGAATCCAAAATGAACAAAGGCTTCGTGCAAACATAGTATATAAGCCAGCACAGAAATCCAGACATATAAATTCACAAGCGGAAGAAGACACTGCCGTTCATCAGCATAAAGAAGAATAAAAAACATATGTAATCTAAAACTCCTACATCATCATCCACCGTCTATTATGATATTAGTAGGAATACCCACCTCATTACAGGTGCCTTCACAATACCGCAATAATAATGTAATTCCAGACAGACCAGACATTTTCCTTATACCACACACCCTGCAGCCGTCATTTTACAACATAATTGCAACTTTCATTTCTGTCTTATAAAAGTAAAGCATAAATCATAATTGAGGCTCCTTAAAAATGGAGAAATGTAGTAAAAGTTGACTTGTATCCTATTGCGCACAACGTGAAAAAAGGAAATTTTAAAGTAAAAGTCACCCTCAAAGAAAAGGCTATTTTTCCCAGTCAATACAACTTATTCAATCTATTTTCGCAGTGGAAGGACGTGTTGAAGAAGAAAAATAATTTTAAATTCATAAGCGTTTTCTTTTTCCGAATTGCAAAGACAAGCCAGAAAAAAGTTGTGTAAAACAAGCATTATTCATCATTAAATGATTTTTCTTCTTCTTTTTTTCTACTTCGTCAGAGAGAGAGAGAGAGAAAAAAAACAAAAATTACCTGTCACAAGATGAGACCCCATTATTGGTCCATTTAATATTCGTAGAAACATGGCGAGTTTTTTTATCAACCTTTTTCATGTTCTCAACTTGACTAATTATTAATGCTTGCCATTTCCCACCATTTTTTACCACATGCGGTTATGTTCTACCTGAGCATGCATTTATTAAGAAGCACTTTTAAATATATGAACTATAAGAACCATATAATATTAGGGGATACGAGCATTTCATACGTTCATAGTAATATGTTGAGGGAAACATTATTCAACTGTAATATTTCATTAGTCACATAACATAACTTATTATTGGTCCTCTGCCTAAAAAATCTTACTTTTAATTAACTTTTTTTTATTTAACCTGAGAAATACTCATAATAATGTATGCTTACTTATATACAATTTATAAAACGACCTGGAAAAAAGTTCCACTTAACGTATCAGTTTTGACACATGTTCACTATTTTACTAGAATGCCGCATAAAAAACAATAATATATGTTATATGTGCTTAGCTATAATTTAACATCAGTATACATGCATGTAAAGCTGTGTAATTATGATTTCGTTTTTTTTTCGCTCCCTCATTTCGTTCGAAATCAATAATATATTATATTGTTCATCTAACGTATGTGCATAAACTTCATATATACATGTGTTCCCCCTCATTTTTTGTCCTTAAAGTTATTATAAGATAGGTTGGGCGTGTTTCATACCTTTAATGAAGGCAATACCTTTTTTAATACTGGCTAAAAAAGAATTAAGCACAATACTTATTATTAATATTTTTCATTACGAGCTGTTTTATATAATAAGCTTCCATTCATTCTCGCATGCTTGCACGTGTATTTGCTGCTCTGGTATTAAAATGGCATGCTTTACTTATGCACGTTCAGTCGTCCATAATATTAAAAAATATACCATAAAACATTGCTGCTGCTGATACTCTTAATACAGACATCGGAATTATATTCATTACGTTTTTTTTCTCTCTCGTTGAATTTCTGATCATACTGAACATTTTTATGAGTTGAAAGCATACGTGTATAATGTGTAGATAAAGACCTTCATTTTTTGTTTCCTTTTTTTACACATTCCATTTTCAAAGTTGAGAAAAAAACTCACAAGCTTCTAAAATGTTGTTGACAATGATGCATGCTTAAAAACATAAAATAAGTTATCCATTTCTCTCTTCTCTCTCTCGTGCCATCAACATAAACTATTCATGCACATTTTCAGTCTCATCACAATATAGACGAAACGGAAGAAACACAAAAAAGCATTAATGACAAGTTTTAATAGGGAAGCCCTGCAACATGGATTTATTATTGAAACGTTATTCTTATTTTTACAATATTAGAGTCATTTTTAGCTGTTTGTAAAGAAATGAAACATCCACCTACATTAGCAATAAGTGCATGCATTAAAAATAAAATTTCATATGAAGCATTTCAATCACATGTCATTTTGCTAATCCGAATACTCATGAAATGGTTCAACTCTCAAGCAAAACTACACATAGGTTTCATAGTAAAAAATGAGTTACAAAACTACATACATAATCAACAATATGTAAAACATAGCGTAATACGAGCAAGTTTACTTATTTTTCTGGTTAGCGTGGCCACAAGGAACATTATTGGTAAATAACAATATTCAGTCAGAAAATACCTATATTTTAATAAATTATATCGATTTTGAAACTACTCAATTCCCTATATATGCATCCTGGTAGATATTCCACATTTATCTTCGCCACCATTTTTGATCTTTTGTAGTATAGGAGAACAACGCGGGTTCTATTTGTTTTATAAGGGGTGTGTTATGCACTTCAATTATAGCTTTCAACTTTCAACATGTCCTCAAATTTCTTAATCATCCATCACTTACAGATACATACCACTATGTTACCCGTAATTCTTAAAAAGATAGTCAGTAAGTTGTCGTGTGCATCGGTTGCAAAGAAGAAGTAAGAAGTTGCCATAAGAAGACAAAAATTGCGATAGATGCTCACCTATTTTACGTGAAATCGGTTCAAAATTGACATTATTAAAAAACATGAAAGGTGCGCATTGAGATAAAATTTCACCAATTAAGTTAAAACATGTATGCAGTCAAATAGATTATAAGAGCATGTCGTAATAAGCTTGTGTAATGTCATCTGTATAATCCATGTAATCAAAAATCATACTGCCATGATAGTTTATTCCTTCATAATTGAATGCCTTCATTTTAAATGGACACGGGTGATGACGTACATTAAGATTTTCGTAGCATGTAAACAATTTTAAATAAATATGCTACTAAAAGAGGGCAGTTTTAAGTACTATTCATTCTTAAATCATGCAGTATTACAAGGCACAAGCATCCAACACTATTAATTTGCAATGATTATCGCATATTTTAGGGTCATATAGCAAGTACACAAACATACTTTTATTGCAAAAATTGTTTAGAAAATCTAACAATTGTCAATTTGCCTTTCAGCCGAAACTTTTTTACTTTCTCATGAACAATATCCAATAAGAACATCATTTTAAGTATTCCTGGGGTTAAGTATGTCTTCTTGTCAATTATGTCTTATGTCAATGTTAGAACAAAACATACGCCAACTTTCAGTAATTAACGATTAATACATGCATTTGGAGCCGCCATATGTATTTTACATCAAATCCGTCTCGAGAAATTTAAAACAGTGCACATCTTGCTTATTTACTTTGCGATTCAATATTTTTTAAAGTAAAATACTTGGGGACTCAAGACTCAAGCTGCTTTTTGAAAAATAAGAAACGCTCCCAGACTCGTTGCATCAAAAATGTTCGTAATAACTTGATTCACATTAAAAGGTGCTAAGAACGATAAGTGAACAATTTATTGTTGAATTTTGAGGATTTACGATCGTGCAAAATGAAGTAAAGTTTTTGTTTGCATTTTAGTTCCTATATGGGTTTTCACATGTATACATATTATGTAATTTCTAAATAAATGCATCCTTTTTCTATTAATTTGCTCTCTTTTTGTTTTTTAGTGTTCCAAAAAGCCAGAATGCTTAAGCTGAGGAGGGATGTGCAACAGAAAAGAAAAATATAAATGATGCACCATGCGTTGCACTTACTGCATCTAAGAACTACTATGGATGGAATGAATCCGAGATATAAGTGCAAGGAATTACATGCTAAAGCAGAGAATGCAATCGAGAGTGGAGGTGTAGTCGTCGCTCGTAATGGTAAAATATTGTAATCATTAACATCAGCTTTAGTTATCATGTGCGTACGTTGTTCTTACATACTCAAAGCATACACATTTTTTTATTTTGTGGTGCCAGCAAGCGAAATGGATGTTTTAAGAAAAAAGGGTAAATACATGGCTGAGCATTTTGTTTCTATATCTGGAAATTTTATATAATTCACTCGTAGTTTTTTTTTTCATTTCTCTCTCGTCGTTTTCTACAAGAATAAACATGCATTTTCTGCCACGCATTTTCTCTCTGGCTAATGTTGTAGTTAATAGTAAATAGATGTTTTAAATACACAAGAATAAATTTAGCTGGTGATGACGGTGAAAAAAATAAAGTTGTAAGATGCACACTTGCACTTTTAGATATATATGCATCCCCACACTGAATAAACAGCTATATAGCGTGGTCGGCTCATGATCAATCTTTAAAAGTAACACGTCTGAAATAACAAACTAAAGTTTTAAAAGATTTAAACGCGAGGAAAGAAAAAGAGGAACAAGAAGAAAAAGCATTTTTAAAACAATTTTTTTTCTCACAAAAACATTGCCTTTGAGTTTTATCTAATAATAAAATCGTTTAGCATCTTTGAACATGGAGGAGGTTCTTTCCTTTCTCCCACTCATACCCACTACCACCAGCACACTATTCGAAAAAGTTTAAACTTTCATAGAAAAAAATGTGAAACTATCAAGAAACGTAGGCTGATAAAAATAAACCATTTCAATAGCGCTTGTAATAGATAACGGTGACTGTGCCAGTATTAATAATAATATGAATTCCTTATATGACGATTATTTACATTTTTCTTTCGGCTTTCCTGTAAAATTTATGGCAAAAAATATTCACAGTTGTAACATTTTACTCTCCTGTTAGCTATCCATCCAGCGGCTAGAAAGTATATAGTTATACTTTCACTACAAAATGATATTGCAAGCCGAGTGTAGGTATTTTCAATATATAATAATTTCCATTCTCCTCATGATGATTCATCGCCTATTTTACAATTTACCAATTTAAGCCGTTAAAAATCAAGGAGACTTAAACACATTATTGAGTTGCTGCTGATGTTGTGTCTATTAGATTATGCATGTGTTTAAGCATGTTTTCCATTTTTTCCAACAAGGCAATCGCTTCTCTAAATAGTTAATCGTTCCTTCTAATTCAATTTAACTTGCGCATGTCCTAAATTTTTGGATAAATATTCGATTTTTACAACAACACAAGATGTTAAGAAAAAAGGCAATAACAAAACTGATATGCCCTTACCACATACCACAGTTAGTAGGTATATTAGTTGGTTGTTACAGCATATATCATTCTACTAACTGTTCAGCAGCGTCTTAAATACAAAATAAGTAATAATAAAAACATTTTCATGATGATTTCATAAATGACTCGGATGACGATGAACAGACATTTAATCACATTAAATGTTAAACGGATTTTTATGTCCTATGTGTGCTCCTCGAAGTACATGTAAATCTTCGTGTGATGCATTAAGAAAAATACTATATATTGAGTATATATCTCATTGCCATCATCACAAAAACATACACAAAACACTCACTCAACTCGCCTCAACCTAGTAGCAAAAAGGTATATTTATATAATGGCAAATAAATTTCAAACGAAGACACACACAGTTTTATATACTTAACTGACGATAAATGGTGATGGAAGTCTCAGTAAAAAACAACTAACAAAGAAAATATTATATTACGTATTACGTAACAAACATCAGCAATGGCATTAGAATGAGCTTTATAATTTATATGCAGCTATTTTTTCTCTAATATTGACACTACTATACTCACAGCTTATTTTTTTGAACAAGAAGGGGTGCGTTTATTATTTCTCCTTTACTAGTACTACAACCGTTCGTACGCTTTTGCTTTTCAATCTTGTTAATCTTTCAATTTCAATCATCAACAGACTCCATGCTGTTTGTTAATACATATTACATGCATTATTTGCAAGTAAAAAGTGATCGTAATAGAAGTAAGTAGTGAAAATCATGTTTTCATTTTTTTTTCTCCTTCTCTTTTTAGTTCTTCTGCTGAAACAGCAGTAAAAGAATATAAAATTGTAATGCTTGCATGCATAAATGAGTCTTATAAAACACTTCATAAAATATCATCATGTGCCTCCCATATTCTGTTCTTCTATTCTTATTTTTTTCTGGATGAATGGGAGAGAGTTAGAAAAGGATGATACACTTGATATTTTATGTTGGTAAAATTATTACTTGTATGGATGGGCCATGACAGTGCCACCAAGAGGAAATCGAAAGAGGGTTGGAGTTGAATTAACTTTTCATTTGTGTTGAACATATAATATAGTTCCCCACCATATAGGAGCAGAGCATGGTATGTCTAAATGTTGAATAATAGGTATAAGTACAAATATATTCCACCGATTACAGCAACCATAAATGAGAAAAGAGTGTTTGGCACTTAAAAATACATACATATGAGGATATTTTTTCGATGGATGAGTGGCAAATAATAAAACCCAAAAAGGAAATAAGAATGATAATGTGCCAAATTATGTAAAACGGTAATGTGTTGTTAATTGGTAATAATTGCTGGATGGATTTATCCATTGTATGGAGCTATAGCTGCGCTCTAATTATTATTCATTTCTTTCATCAAACTGAAAGTTACGTTTGTTTCATTAGTAAGCGTAAGCATTTTAAGAGTTCGCTACTACACACATCGAATCCAGGATCATAAAACATTAATTATAAGGGACTGGAGTAGGTGGGGCAATCACAGAAAAACTAATCAAGGTAATTTCATTTATTTCTTTTTGAAACAAGCTTAAAAATATTTCATGTCTACTACGCAGACCTACCTGAAGAAGAATTGGACAATTACCTTGCATTAATTACACTTTGGGTTTTCGACGGGTCTCTGAAGACATTTTAATGTTTTGCAACGACTAATTTATTGATAGAATCGGAAACTACTTTTTAAAAGTATATCATCATAAAAGAAAATATTTTTGAGTCGATTTTTCAGTGGAATCTATGTTTCTAATTGTCAGCGACTTACAAAAACATAAAGTATTGTACAAACACATACAGTTAATAATTGTATTTTGTATTGTTTTGAACAGAAAATGTACTAGTTTGACAATAATTACCGCAGATATGTATTGCGTATGCCTATATTGTCTATATGACCAATGGAAAGTATTAATCACTTTAGGGAGCTTGAAAAGGTACATATTAAACTTGAGTGTTCAAATCAGTTAGAAATAGAGCAATGTGTATGTAGTTTACACGACATGTTTCTAGTAAACCGGCCACTGATCTCTTTCCCTCTTTGTTTGTACTGCTGCAAACACAAAGTCTCTGTGAGATGGGCTTTTTTAGTAACATAAAGTGCACAAATATTACCTATGTATAGTAAAAACTCATAAAATATATATGAAGACAGAGTAATGCATTATAGATAAATACTTATAAATAGAGAATGAAGGAAGGAGAAAATGAAGCATTACGTTGCAGCCAAGCCAGCAAAGGCATCAAGATGAGAGAAGTAAATAGGAAAGAGCACTAAGGCAAACCTACATAAAGTTCTTACGGACATACAGGGAAAAGGAACAGCATGAATGTTTTCAGATGGATTTTCTCTTCTAGCAGAAGCACGCGTGTAGTGAGCAAGCAAAGGCAAAAGGCAACATTGAGAAAATGAAATAACAAAGTAAAAGTGGTTGGACAAACCTGTGAGATTGGATGCTGCGGATGGTCCCAGCCACCCATGAGATGACTCGAGCATTTTGGCCTGGAAAATGTAAATGTAATTATTCATTTAGTCGCCTTGTGTGTATGTGTGTGTGCATGTTTGCAAGTAAATGGAAAGTGATTCAATATTTATCGTGTACTAACTAGATTGCAATATATATTATGCATATAATATTTTGAATAGAAAGACAGTGTGTTAGCTTGAAAAACATAAAAGGTCACTCTTTCTCTCTGTCTTTTGTGCTCTTAAACGAGAAGAGATTGAGTGCTTTAAGATGTATTATAAAAGTAAGTTGATAATACATTTTGGACTAGTAATTCGACAAATAATATTACGTCCTACACACATGCAAACTTAACTCTTCATTTATGGAGTTCTAATACATATATTATTGAATACATATATGTATGTCAGTCCTTTGTCAATATATGTACTGTCTTTGCTACCCGTCCGTACACTTATTCATTATGAAATTTAGTTATATGATGAAAATTTATAATGAATTTCATCGTCTTTCTACTATCAGGTGTCAGCTTAGATACGGATGTGTTTGTGAAGTTATCGCTGTCATGCTTTCACTGTTAGTTTGTAAGAAAATTCAGGAGTACCAAAGAGAAAGAGTAGAGAACTATACAAGGAACGACCGAATTCCGCTGTCTTATTCTAAAATCATTTGAAACGTTGATGAACGACAAAAAGTATGATGAAGATTAAATTTAGACAATATGGGTCAATAATAGTAGTAAACATCCATTCTGATCACGTTGATACGTTGCTCAACTTCAACTATTTCAAATAATATATGCTTACTTCGTCTTAACATACTAAAGTGAAAAGACTGAATAAAGATATGACTGAAGATACGACTAGATATAATAGGTATGTTTGTATATGTAATAAAACGTGGATGTGGATGTACTCAGTTTTTGTCTGTATTTTTATTTTATTGTAATGTAATGTAAATAAGCCATTTCCTCATTTCCTTATTGTTTGCTCTTGTACCTGGCTTCATGCGCAGTAAAATTACCACTAAATTGGTCGGTTATTGTATCTTAACTCTTAACACACATAGTAAATAAAGAGAAGACTTACTTTAAAATCGCGCAGATTCGCACTCTGTAGCGTCAGCAAGTTTGTCTATTAAAGCTGTATTCATATTTTCTTATATCTTATCCTATTAATAATTTCGACAATAGTGCATTAGTAAAAGCGTACCTATACCGTATTATATCTATTATAAATACCAAAGCCGTAAATTAGCTTAAAAGCTCTATGCCTCTATGTTTTCTTTTGTTTGATTCAATAATGTTTCCTTCAGCTCCTTCTTGGCTCCCTAGTTATTCAACTTGAATTATTTTCATTTCATATTATACCATGTAAATTAATGAAATATTCACAATTTATCTTTTTGTCTGCTTATAATCACTGCTACAACTTCCCGTGTTCCTCTTCCGTTGTTGTTGACGCTTTCTGCTGCTTCCCTCAGTACACATGTGCTCTCATGACGAATGAAACGTCTGTATTGCATCTTTACAATAATTTTCTCCATGAAGTTACATAATATTGTGATGTTACACAGATACATGGATTGCTTATTGCAACGAGAGGAACCGCACGGTAATGAAAAATGCTGTGGATGGACATATTACAAGGCATGCATGCATTGAAAAGTAAAACGAGCATATTACCACCAACAATGAAGGACTACTACTCTCTCATGTAAAAACCTCGCATCATGATGATGATCATCATCATCACACAAAATATATTTCTCGAAAGTCGAAACACACACGCGCTCATACTTATGAATCGCTTAGACAATTGTGAATTTTCAGTTATTACTCAACTCTGTAAAACGCAAAAGATGAGAGCAGGAGAGCAGTTCTCTCTCTCTCTCTTCTCTTCCAAGCATTTATGATTTGTATAATATGGGCTTGCATTATTTACACAACTCTTACAGCAAGGAAGATTGGATCGAAATGGAATATTATTATTATTATTATTATCATATATATTTTAAATATATAATAGGTAAATGTAGCCATGTGATGTGAGGATGTTGTAGCAAGAAAAAAAAAATGAATTCAACATTCAGCCCTCCCTTTACAAACATCGTTGTGATATATGTATAAACATTAGGGATTTACATTTAAATTATTTGCTTCTTTCTACTTTGCATTACATCTCTACTCATTCACTATGTTCACTCTTCTCCATCAGCAGAAGTGCAAGCAAAGACTAAACAGTGAGTGATGAGGGGGAGTGAAATAAGTAATGTAAGTATATGTGTGATAATACACGGTGGTGGTGGTAGTGAAGAGGCAATGAAAATAGAAGTTGTGTAGTAAGTCACAGCAGCAGCAGAAGTGACGACGAAAAGGGGGAAATGGAAAATTAACAGAAAGATAGATGAGTACGTTTCACGTGCAAACTTACTTTGACTCTAGCACTAGCGATACCGTCAAAATAACGAAAAAAGCTTGCTAGAAAATTTATATTATAAATAATGCAACTAAAGTAAAGCTGCAACAGCTTTTCTGTTCTCTTTCCTCGCACAGAAATAGTAATAATAATATACAATACTTATAAAATGTAGTTAGTAATAATAAATGAATCTTTTAACAGAATATATTTTACAAGCACATATGAAGGGCTGGGTACTTTTACAATCTGACAGTATTTTCTATAACAGAATACTGTAAAGTATATAGTAGATGTATATTATTATTATTCCTCCTCCGCCTCACAGAATCGTAGCAGATAACAATTTACTTGAATAAAGAGATGATAGAGAGACGAAAAGCAAACTTACTATTTATATAATAAAAGATGTAAAAAGATGCAGTTTCACTCGTATCACGTACACTCATGGTACATTACTACTTGACAAACATTGCTGCAAGCAGTTCGTATTCGGTTGATTGCACTCTCTTCTTCATCTTTCGTATCATAATAACGCGTGGATACAGAGATGTATTTTTTTCCTTTTACTTTTATTGTTATTATTATTCTAAATCTGGAAGAGAAGAGGAAGCTTTTCCGACTCTTGCTTCAAATGATGAAGTTGATGGGATGTGCGGTGGCGGTGACGGCATTGTACAACATTGTACATTTTACACAAGTAACTATACTGGTGGTGGTGGTGATGATGATGCTTTATTTTTATTACTATTATATAGAAAACTTTGATTGGATTCTGCTCCTCCTGCCAACACTCAACATACATATTTTATTTGGTTTACGCATCGAGCTCCTTCTCGTTTCTGGATGTCTAAATAAATAATAATATATTCCTTGTATTTTTAACATAATATCAACTTTCCTGCACATAGGTAGTTGCAGTAGTGCATGTTCCCACTTCATTTTAGTCTTGTTGGTTTTACCATTCCCTTTTACATTTTCATGGTTTATTTTGTTCCCATCTTCACGTGTATGATAATATACATTATATTGAATAATGACAGTGTAGAAACGCACTTGCACCGGGAAACAAGAAGGGGTTAAGGAAAAACTTGTACAAAGAGTGTTGATTAATAAAAGGTAGACGAATATGGTACTACGCATTTGTACTGTTTTATTGTACAAAAAGCACCAAGTGCTCGCACAGAAGCACATTTTGTAAAACGCAACATGTCTCTCTGTGCAAACTCATACACGCCACTAACCGGCTAGCAATGTCATACGAAGTGTTGTTCATGTACCGAAAGATCGGGATAAGATATGAATCTCTGAAGTCTAGTCCACTTTATGGTTATCAAACATTTGTACTGAATCATTATAGGAAAGTTGAATGTTAGTTGGCTAATAATTGAATACTTTTGTTTAAAACAATTTCCCTATATAGGTATGTAACTTACAAAACATATTGCTTATGGTTAAATCAAAGTTACATACACATCCCCGTGACATGGTTTTAGTTTCTAGTTGAATAGGAAATGCCGAGAAACCGAATTACAAGCTTATTTAGACCCAGAATTTGAGAATATGACTTGGACATGATTTCAGTGTTTTCCTGGAGGACTGCTCATATTTAAGTGCAATACTACCTATCCCAGAACAATACTAATGATTGCAGAAAAGCTCTTATGTCTCCTTCACTTCTTGAAACAACCTCGTTTACCAAAATACATACTCGTTTTCCTCAGATTCCTCGACAATTTTCTCCACTGAGGAAAAGCAATTCGCCGACAAAAATGCGGATCCCAAAACATCGAAATTTTTAAAGTCTTTGTTCATATATTTCTCCTCTTTACGCGCGTAGGTACCACGCTGCTCTGAAGCTTTTGGATATTACACTTTTGTTACACGTTCTGTACACGATGACAAACATAAAAAATCCATGCTGGTTACACAAATAGTACATACTTCTACGTTCATATTATAAATGTGTAAAATGTAACGCATCGGTAAAAGGGAAAAAAGAACTCCTCCACCCTACAACTAAAATAAACATGAAGCAAATGTTTATGTTAACATAAAAAATAAATATTTTCTATCCTTTTCTCTCTCTCTCTCTCCCTCTTCGTCGGTTCTTCTATTTTTCGCTGCAATTTCTATGAATCCAGGGTATAATGTGTATAGCCTTGATACAAAATGCATGCATATGTGTGTGTAAAAGCCATTGACTGAAGTTGAGTGAGAGACTTTTAGTGAAGGTGCTACATATATGATGCTAGATTACGATTACTATTACAACACACTTCCTCTACAGCTACCAGTAATATAGTAGTAGCACCTCGATTACAACAGCTAGTAGTCCTTCTACTGGTTGCTGTTCTTTGCTGGTGTAAACCAGCCCAAATAAACCAATATAGCAATTTCTTTATCCTACGTCGATCGAATTTAATGTTTAGTATGTTTTTGTTGAGACAGTCGTTGTTGAGGAATGTATGAAACTTTTTTTTTTTTGTATTTGCCTCTGATATCTTTCTTTCTTTCTTTGGGAAAAGCTGCTCTCCTGTTATTGTTGCATGTGTGTGGTATTATAAGCAAGTAAAATCCATCCGTGTTTACACGTTCTTTTATTATTTTTCTTCTCCCAATCGAAGAGAAACACAGTGTGGAGTATGGCAGAAATAGATATTATGTTATTTATTTTTATCTATCAAGAAACGAAGAAAATGTACTGCTGATGATATGGATTGCAATGATAGAACTAACAATGAGCTGTAGTATACACAGTTAGTTTTATTCACCAAGAAACCAGCTTTCCCGATGATGCTTAGTTTCAATCATTTGTCAACACAAAATTGTGAGCAGTGATGATGATGATGTTTTGAGAATACATAGTTATATGTACCTTGATTCTAAGTTGACTATGCTGTAGCCTTAATGACGTGTATGTGAAGTTTAAACTAGTTTTTCAATTATTGTTCCAATGAATTGATGAAGATATTATCACAATTATATGTTTTTATTAAAATATATTAGAAGATATCATTTTCCAAAGAACACATTTTGTCATTCTGCTGCTGAAGTGATAGTGAAAGCAAGCAGGTAGGTAGGTGGGTAGTATAGGTAGGCCGGCAGGGCAAAGGAAACTTCAACGATGGCCGATGCCGATGGCCCAATGTAAATAAAGCATAATGTTCGTTATCGTTACATGAGAACATGAGATCTGTATAGAGAGCGATTCGTTACCTATGAAAATCTATTTTTCTACACACAGAGAAAAACACATTGAGTCAGCCTCCCAGATCGCAACAGACGTGCTTTTACTGCACACATTAAATGTTTTATATTGGGAGGGAAAATGTATATTTGGAAACCTCGATGTTAAATATATTATTGCTACCGTCATACGAGGACGACGTTAGTAATGCAAGCAGGTACAATAAATGTAACTGAAGAACTGGTTGAGCCATGGTAAAACAGTTTTTTTCTTCTCTTTTCTTTCTATAATACCGTTTCTCTACTCATGGTTTTTGGTAGCATCACTATCAGTGATAGGGACAGAAGAGGAAGAAAAAAATGGCATCAGTTGCTGGAAGGAATTAGGCGATTTTTAGAGTGGCTTGAATGGCTATACACTAGACAATTCCTGGTTGATAGTCAGATAGTGTTGTTACTTCTGTTGAAGAACGGAAGGATCTCTCATGTGATACTCCCATTAACATTGCATGAACGAAAATTTTATATACTTTTACCTACCTGTTATTACCCTACTCCTATTTTCTTACCATTATTTCTAGTATGTCTCTTCACAACAAATGTGTTGCTTCATTACAAATTCTTTGTTCATTATGCTGTACAAACCGACGT
>JAQIXW010000824.1:0-24280 GCA_034700685.1 Willowsia buskii
CCAATATTAATAATTGGTGATGATATCAACATAAAGATCTCATATTAAAGAAAAGAGAGGAAACTACCTTGGTAGTACTAAAATCCATATTATTTTTTAAAATGTGCATATGTATTATAAGTAGGTATTCAAGCATTTATTTCCACCAGCTTCCAATAACATGAAAAACACTATAAATTGATATACCGAATATACGGTTTATATATAAAAGTATATTTAGACCAAAAATACATTATAAAATATAAAAACATCCTCTCTCTGTACAATTGGTTTTCTCCTTTTCTATATATGTAGCATGCTTCTTTCGTGCCAATCGTTGGACCGGTAGTAGTGATGTTGCACCTCAACGAAAATCAACTCTTTCGGCTCTTCGACACGGGAGCTAATCAAAATTCTGCCAGAGTCTGCACTAATGCTCCAATGAAAGCTAATTCCACTTCAGTTCGCAGGATACATTCAATATGTTCCCTTTTTTCACTGAACAAAACAGAGCACACTTCTTATTATGCTGCTCCGCACCCCCACTATATTGCACTACTACTAAAGGATATATTGATATTTATATTATTTCCCTTAGAAGCCCATGTGTATCTACATCATCCGAAAATTATTGTTCTTTCCTGTTCATTTTCCATTTAATAATATGAGTCAGACAGATGGTATAGTTAACTTTAGTTTATGTAGGCATCCTATGCTATAAGTGTACCCAGAGTCTAGCTACTCAAACTCACACGCCATAAGAGCATAAAGCGGATATCAGCAAGGGAAAGGATGTGGACGCACGGGGCATGACTTTTTTGTATTCAACATTGATTACACTACAGATTACAACAAACTCTTCTTGATGATGATATGATGAGCAAGCAAAAAAGAACCCAATAAGCCAACAAGGCCAAGGCACCTGCTCTCACACACCGCGTCTTCATATTCAGACTTGCGTTTTTATATTAGGTATACATACCTCGACTTCTCTTCTCATTTTTCTTCTTCATATTTTTTCTCACTCTGGTTCATACCTAATCAGAACCCAGGTCATCATCACGATTGCCCAACTATATAGTTGATAGTGAGAAATATGAACTAATCTTTTCGGCAAAAAATCTAAAAAGTTACTCATCTTCTCTAAACATACATTCCTTTTTTGCCCTTTAATTTTCGCAGCTGTGCTGTACCTTTTACACCTGCTTGTAAAAGCTTGCAAATTTTTTATACATCTTTTTTGTGCTTCCCCAGAAAATAAAAGTAATTTCCCCTTTTCCTTACAGTTTGCAATCGTCACAACTCACAACAAGAGCAACCCCGGCAGTGATGCATGCAATCTGTTTCTTTTTCTTCTGGTAGTTTGCAATGTTTGCACATATTTTTACGTTCTATAATTCCACCTGTTATTACTATATAAGCGCCACTTCAACACTTGCACTAGATTTAAAAACATTTTTGAATCTTGTTGAGACGTGTCATAACTTCGTTTTTATTGTGAATGTCCCTATCATCAAGAATAATCATAGCTATTATGATCCATTATGATATTTTTACAACAGAAAGTGAAACTACTCTTATAAGAAAGAGTAACAATGATAATAATAGAAGGCAAAGACAAATAAAAACTTAGGCATGTAGTTTCCCTAATCCCTTCCTCCTTCTTAACTCTGATTCTTCTGCTCGACCGCCAACAAACACACTAAACACTGTATTATGTACGCATAGTTTTTCTTTTCATGTAGTAAATTATATAACGCATTCTGCACTAATAAACGGCGTGTGTTTTTGTAAGAATGAAACAATGCAAGAAACTAAAATTCTATTATTATTACTATTACTGCACCATTATTTGTCGTCACTCATTCTTCTTCTCACACAGTTTACACAATTGAAACAAAGGATATGGAACTTCTTTTGTGTTCAAATTTATAATACTCTTCCTCCTTCGCTGCATATCGTCGTCGTCAGACTCAATGCATCTCACTACTACCAAGTTTAGGTTTAAACCAAACCTCATACTCCATATAGCCTGCGGAGATGAGTTGCAGCCCACGACGATTCTCCTCCATAATAGCAAAAACCCACATCAGCAAAACCAGCTCACACAATTGTCTTTCACGAAGATGAGATTGTGATCATGGTCTATTTATAAAAAAACAGAGAGGACACGGGTTTTTGGTTTACCCAAGAGTTCATTATAAACTGCGCTGATCTGCATAAAATACTTTGCTCTCTAAGGATTCAGCATTCATTCCTATATTCCACATAACAGTGTTCTGAACAAAAACAGAATACAACCAGTCACAAAGAGATTCTCCATTCTTTTGCATAACTTCCTTCCAGTAGAAAAGTGCAGGGAGATGGAGCAGACATTTTAATGGAGAAAGGAAACAAACATCTCACCGGAGAATGATGCCTTGAGCACTAACCGCCACAGCTACCATCATAACATCACCGGAAAATACCACTGGGATATTTTGCATACAACATACCTATGTACACTTTAATATATTTTGTGTCTATGCTTGTTTTTATTTTATAAAAATGAAGGACACATCATATAATATTCCAGTGTATAGGGTACGGATGTAATGCATATATGGGTTTTTCAGGGACCAGAGAACAGGTAGGCCAAGTCAACCAAGCCAGACATAGGCAGTGGCTCAAAAAGGGTCTCCAGTGTTTACCTTCCCCTCCTGCTTTTGGCAAAAATATTCCTCGAGGCCATTAAAGACTGCCACTGAGTGAGCATAATGTAAAATGTATTAACCTTCTACTCAGACATGAAATTTTATATGTTGTAGTTTTGAGTGCCATGTGCATATGAAATGATATCTAAAAGTAATAATAATATGCCTATGTATACATATGCGTGCCTTTTTCTCTGGGGCTGAGTAAGTGCTGATGGCTTCCTCCGGTGTCCTTGCTCTGGTTTAAAATGAATTTTCTACCTGCTTTTTGGAACGCCCCATCCCACAAAAAATAAATTTATTCCTTTCGACAGATTTCATCCCAGAACTACGACGTTGTATGTATAATGGGACATGTGGAGTGTGTAGGAAGAAGAAATAAAACTTTTGTCAGTGCCAAAAGCAAAACATAATACTCATACATATGTAAACTGGTGGTTACAGAACATTACTACCATTAGCACAACAACAAACATGATGTGCGTGTGTTGGGTCTCTACTACTGAAATCCAAAAAGTAAAACATTTCACGTTTTCTTCTTACAACTTTTCATTTGAATTTCTTTTTACCTTCGTTCTCCCTCACCCTTTTTATTATTAACGTATTTTAAAAAGCAAATTGAAGCTTTTTACTTCGCGGAGAAAAACGAATTTTCACTTTAATGGACAGATCTGTCAGCATGAAAGAATGAAAGGTAATAATGACGGTGGTGCTAGTCAAATTAGTAGAATGTCTCGCACACATTCTCCACCTGCACCGCCATCATCCACCTGCTTTCAGTCTTTTTACTCAACCTCCGACATATCCCACCTCCAAATAATCCACCCCGAAAAATGTTCAAATTACACGAATTCCAATTATTGAGACAGGAAGTTTCTATTTTGCAGATGAACATAAAAGAAAGTGAAATAAGAGGGGATGTCACATTGCCTCGTCTGATGAAATGTTGACATACAAGTGATTCTACCAAAACTAATGAAATTTTCTATGCAGCTTGGATTTAAAGTAGAAAATATTTGATAATGAGCCATCATGGACTACACTCGAGTGAGATCATCATGACCAAAAAATATACCCCGGTAAAACTTTCTACTATTTTAGGAAAAACTACTTTACTAACTGACGTAATCCGAGACTTTTAGTAACCTGAAGGGGGAAGTAAGTAAATGATCTCTTTCAAAATGCAAACATTTAAACAGTCACTATGTTTTGTTGCTTCTTGTTCCTCAATTTTCATTAAATTGTGATACCTGCAGTCACATAGTCAGATATGGTACACAACGTGTTTGTGCTCCTTTTTCTTTGAACGCATCACAAACAAGGCTAGCATGATAATGCTTTTAAATAAACAGTATAGTAGCAGCATAGATATAGATGATGCTGATTATGAAGATGACTTGCGACGTTGCGACATTCATAGTCTAAATAAACTGTATGAATAGTCAACTCTCATATCTTCTCCTATCTTTATCTCTTCAGTTTGTGAAAATAGCTGCAATAATGATAATGATGTGATGAAGTTACTTAAGTCAAATAATAATAAGCGCTCTTATTATGCAACAAGAATAACAAGAGGAAAGCAACATTATATACGCTTCCGTCTCCTTCTTCAGTCCTTTACAGTTTGTTGTCAGAGAGTAAATAGAACAGAAACTTGAGAAATTTCGCCCTGCCTTTAGGAAAGAACAGGAACAAAGATATAGTGGAGCAGAGAAGAGAGAGAGAGAGAGAGTGAAAGGGTTAAGCAAAAAGAAACACAGGTAGGTAGGTAGGAATTACCATGTCTTATAACAGTTTTGTTTAATATTCCATGCATTTTATTAAATTAGCTTTCACTCTGTAAAAACGGCGTAATTAATCCAGTGCAATTTAGCAAGAGATCCATTATAACTCTATTCCCTTCATCCTTTTTTTAATCCCTTCCCAACCAATGAAAAAGCGCACCTGAAAATGAAAACGGAAAAGGTCTGCCTTTTAGCTGCTCAGAGAACAGTCTGGATAATGATGATGATGCTTCGTTAGGTATATAGAATGTACTTTGTATTATGCAACCTTCTATTATTATCCCTTGTGGCAAAAACAACCATTTTCCGCTCCTGTCCTCATTGTCAGTTTATTCCATTTCTCTGAGCGAAATATCAATTTAACGAGAAATCTAGCAAATATGCCCGGTATAAATAATATGCAATGTACATACAAACTTTCAATATGCTACTGTATTGTTCAGTTGTTGCGTAACACATGGAACCAAGAAAAGTGGCGGTGCAATGTCAGAACTATAATACGAGTTACTACAACCAAAAGCACCCAACAAGTGAAATGATTATGACGAGAAGGGACAAAATAATATAATAACGTATCGTGGAAAAGTCATAGTCATAATGCAATTACACTTATGCCGGCTTTTATGTGCAATAAAAGCCATTTCAAATTAGCTACTGTCGCTGTCGATGTGAAAATTCTCTGCTCCAGTCCCCCTTTCTGAATGTCTACTTCCCTCTTTCTATCTGTCATTGCAACACTAAACCCAAATGGTAATCTTTTATTTCATTTCTATTGCATTGAAAGAGAATAAGGGTTATGGGAGACGCTGTGTAATTCAATAACAAGATTGTATAAATAGACGGTAAAAATATTTCGTATGGAATAGACATATCATAGTTGTTCTTTTTCCACGAAAGCCAATACGAGATATCGTCTAGTTTCTGACAATGCATTTGCCGGGTAAACCTACTTTTTCCCCTGGAAAACCGTGGTTTAATAGAATCAGTCAAAATTACGCTGCTATAAATGATCGTCAAAAACTATACGTACGTACGTCGTACGTGTACGTTATGTTCAATTTCTATGTAGTTTAGAAATCAATAACACAATCTACTTCTAACAAGACCTTTTACTCTGCAGAGTTGGCAACTACACTTTCGATTCGTTGGAAATTGATAACACATCAAGGACAAATTGTTGGCTATGTTTCCACTAAATTAATAAATTGGATGGACAAATTAAAGGAAAAATCAATTCAACTCGTCCAACATTTATAAATTATGGAGAGACTCTACAACTGATTGGTTTTAGTGGTGAGTGACAACCAGATATGTATAAATTTGTTCAGGATACCACAAAAAATTAATAACTTTCGATCTGATCACCAAAACCTTACTTGAGTGTAATCATTTCCGTGTGGTATAGAACAAAAATATAATATAAAGATACAAAAAACAAAACAAATTGTTTGCACAGTTGTTTGTCATTTCTCTTTAATCTTTCTCCCTCTTCTCCGAGAGTAAAGAAAATGAAACTATATCAGCTCAATCAGGTGAATGCTTCTTGGTAGATGCATTCGTATGTGTACACCATTAATAATTCCAGTTAGCATAATTGCAGTGGCCTGGAAAATAGCTTGTATATAAAAGCATGTTAGGTAGATACTCAAGTCATATTATTTCGCATGGCATCGCATCAAGTAAACACGAACAGATACTATCACGATCACTCCTGCTGCTTCTGCCATTCCCTATTTCTTGCCATCATGAACAACCAAAACACAACAGCACTTGAATTGCAAATAAAAACTTCTCAAGCAGAAAAATAGCAAACTGCATTTTTTCTTCTTCTTTGTCTTGTCCCTCTGTGTATATCTTCTTGTGTTTAGCATATTGCTTCTATCCAGCCAAAACCATCCTTTCATGCTTTCATGGACACAGAAACAAAATATTCGTATATTTTTTCGTGTGTGTGAGTTTGAAATGTGACAGGAGTTTTCAGTAGCATGCATTCTAAGCTCTTGTATCTCTTCTTTTTTGATTATCTTGGCCTAGAAAAAAATTACTAAACTCCATAAAAGCAAGCCACTTTTACTAGGCCAGTGCTTATGTAAACCTATCAAGCTGTCAGAAAACAACTATGCCCTTCTCGCCTATATATGAAGATATATGTGTACTAGCCATTAGGATTACCAACACAGTTTTATACTTCCGTGTACACACTGTATTTCTCTCCAAAAAATACCAAAATACACATAATACGTCACATAACGAGAACACAAGAACGACGATGATCACTATCATCATCAAATGCATGCGTTTCTTGTTTTTGGAGCGTAAAAAACTCAGTTTTTCCAGTTAAGTAAAACGTCTTCGCTCTCTCTTCTCCTGTCATATTCCATTCATCGTTATAAAAATATACAATATGGAGCACCAGAGCACCTACACCGACAAAGAACATATTATATTGCATACGTTTCTTTGCTTTAAAGAAACTAAAGTCCCTAAAGAGCCCGGTAGCCAAAAAAAAAGAAGAAAAAGGAGAATTATAAATACGCGAAATGCAATAAGGAAGCCCGTTCCAAGAAGAAACTTTGTTCCTGAGGTTGCTCCTGTTCCTCATCATACAGAGCTCTGGACTAGTTTCAACTGCTATGTAACGACTATATGGCTGCTGTTTCTGCTCTGGAGAAAAGAAAGAAGCGTTGAGAAATTTCAAGAGACAGTTATTTAGATATATAGATGGTATAAAAGGACTCTTATGGCTACTACTACTACCACTACACAGCAGCAGCACCACCAAGTAATTTTTTCACCCTAACGTAAAACAGAATCCCACTCTATACACTCAGCTTGGAAAAACAGCTAGACATAAAAGTAAGTAAAAGTAACCACTGAAAAAACCATCCATCTATTCATACACACAGTCCGTATATTACTTTTACTTTAGTCACTTGGCTTAAACATAGATACGTGTATATAGGTACTTACTTTATGGAATAGCTACTCCATACTTTGCCACTAATTTACTTTTACTTTGTAAAAAAATACATTTTCACTTCTTTCCTTGCTTGGCAGCGTATTCAGTGTCCTTGGACATGAACACGGACACGGAAGGGAATGTAAATATAATCATATCATAACAACCTTATCTTGAAAGGGTGCTTGCTGTATCATGTTTTATAGATGATGTATAGCAAAGTAGTATATCATATCATTTATGTGTTCATGGCTATTATATGTTTCTATACCTGACCTGACAGTTTTAGAGGGTATGAAGAAATTTGAGCATAGTGCATTGTGTATACATGTAATATTTTTGTACAAAGCGAGCTTACGTTTTTTTTCAACTTTTGCTTTCCCAGAAGGGAAGCCCACATGGAGAAAAAAGTAAGAGGAAAGACAGACAAACGGACTCAACTTGGACTTTTTTCCCATTCTCTGGGTGGAGAAATTGATTTATCTATTTTTAAAATAGAATGGTCAGAGACTTGAAGATGTGAAAAAGAAGGAAATGAAACAGGCCGTATGCCTGTCGCTTTCCAGTTTCAGTAATAGAATGGGGAATCAGAATGTAAACAGTATCAGGCGCTCAGCCCTAAAATCCTTGTTTCTAAAAAAATGTCCTCTACTGTAACTGTTACTGCCGTTTTCAAGTGGTCGGGATCAGGATACGAACGCACAAAAAATGCATAGTGTACACGGTGACGTTGTCGTCTCAAGCAAGTCTCAAAGAATGGATTATTTACTGAGTGAAAGAAAAAGGCTTGCGAAGAGACAACAATATTTATAGGTAAGCAAGCATCAAGTCAATAATATCTGTCTGCTGCTTTTGTCGCCCTTGTGAGTTTCACAAAAGTAAGCTATAAACACTGTAAAAAGGTGAATTGGATATCGAGTTATTTTTACACAAGTTGGTTCGAACAAGAAGAGAAAAAAGAAAAAAAAAACGGAAAGTTTGATCAATTTTTATTTCTACAGAGGCAACCAAGTGCCATGCATGGCATTTTGTGGTAGGCTTACATACGCATTTACAAAACTACTTTAGCTCTATTCAATGCATATAACTCAATATATATAAATGTATGGGGCAATTTGCCCAAAAATTCCAAGAAGACGAGAGAAAGTGGTAACAAGAAACACTTTATATACATATAAAGATGTTCATATTACCACCACCAAACAACATAAAATAGACGGGCTGCAAGCATGCAAGTCTGGAGAGGAGGTATAGGTTTCGATTTGAGGGATATAATATGTATTTTTCTCATGGTCTCCTTTTTGTTCGCGGTGTTATTTTATTTTCAAACGTAAATCCCACTTGCCAACAGTAAGCGGTGTGCTCACAGGCTCCTCAACACATACATTCTACCACCAGCATCACACAAAATGTAGGAGTAGCAGCAGTGGTGTAGTGCAACTGGCAGGAGGAAACACAAGACATGCTGTCGACGACGATAATATGCGATACAAAAAAGGAAGAAGGGTAAAAATACTCTAGCACAGATCTATCGGTTGTTCTTGGCCGCTTACTGGCATAAAAGAGACGAACATAAGTGAAAACTAGGTTAAAAAATGGCACAAGGAAAAGGGATAGAAGACTTCATAGAAGACTTTCAAACGTTTTCTTTTTCTCCAGTTGACTCCGGTATTGGATAGAAAGTATACACCTAAAAGTTCAATATGAACAGCAGGGGAAAAGTTACGCACTAAAAAAACTGAAATAAAGCAAAACCAGTACAACATCTAGGATGAGCCTGGGATAAAGGAAAAATATATAAAATCTGAGTAGAAGGAGAAATTGAGAAAAGAAAACCCGTTTCTCTTTCTCCGTTTCTTCCCTCCTTCACCACTTTCTCTTTTCACTTTGCAAGAAACTACAGGCTACCGAATTTAGGAAGAGAAAAAGGAGGTGTTGGGAGTTAACAAATAAAAAAATCCTTGACGGAAAAGTACTGATATTAGTGCCGTTTTACAACACAAGGTATATTTGTAAACATACATACATAGTTTATACAAAGTAATAATAACATTGAAAAAGGAAAGAATGTTGTGCTACCGCTGCTACTTGTAGTTTGGTGGTCCACAAGGCTTTTTGCAATGAAGAAAGGAGAAAAAGTGTGCGGAAGAATGTTTACGGCTTCGCCATCATAATACAAAGAACACTATAAATACTTATCCTGTTCTCTTACTCCCATTACAGCATGCATGACTATGTATACAAGTTGCGTTAATAAAAATATATACCTAACTACTTTTGCAATATACATAACATGTCGTGTTGTTGTACTTATCATGGTGGAAAGAGGAGGAAGGCACACATGAGCACCTGCTCCTATTTTTTAAACTTTGCTAGCTAGCTCTCTTGATGTTCATGTATCAGGCGAGAAGTTTATAAAAACAAGAGAGGAAAGTAAGCATATCCGAGTCCAATGTCCGATTCTGGTTTTTTGTTCCTTCTCCTCGAATAAAGGCAGCAGCAAAAGTTCATAGCAGCACAATTTGCAACGCCTTACATATTTACGAGGAGAGTTGCATGTATATAAAGTCAATGGAAAAAAGAGGATGAAGAGAGAACAAAAATTATCACGAAACCTTCCCATTTTCTTACTATTCTTTTATGTTAGCCTTGACATAATGCAGTAGCTGTATATATTTACACTAGATATAAATGTAGATGCATATGTGCATCGTACCGTAAACGTTTACATTACAATGCAATGTCTCCGGTATTTCCTTTTCTCCAGTGTGGATAAAATGGATATAGGACGCATCTCTTGTGACGATGATGATGGTGATGGGACAATAATAATAATAATGATAGCCATATAAAAATCAGCCCTCGATGATCATCATCATCATCGCCACTTTCATCGATATGATCATGGCGATGATGATGATACCGCTTGAGAGAAAATAGTTTCTCTTCTTGCAACTTTTTTTTGCCTTTGTAGTCATGAGAAAGGATCCCACTTTATTTAGTGCTTAGACGGCAACAACTTGCATCATCGCTCATAACATTCTCTCTTCCGCTAATAACAATAACGATGTTATATAGATATAATAATCTAGAGAGAAAACTTGCTAAAGTTTGATAGTTTTTTTTTCTCAGATATATACATTCCACATCTATTCTACTCGTGGTGAATTGATTCTTATTGATTTTTATGTTGCCAACAAACACGATCATCATGAAACGAGGAGTAAAAATGTCGCATCTTCTTTTCTGTCATTTACTATCACTGTTCAAAGAAGAAAGAGAAAATTGTAAAGGATAAGCAGATTTTTTTTGCTTGCAAATCGCAAAGGAAAAGAGTTTTGCCATAAAAAGGTATGCTCAGGATCACCATGTTCATCATCATCTTTTTTTCTATCATCATAAAGCAGTAAAAGTGCTCAAAAGAAGAGTAATAATCGGAGATCACAATCGCCATCACCATCATACACAAAAAAGAAGAAAAGTGAGGACGGCCAAAAGAAAATAAACTGCGAGGAGACAGAAACAGAGAAAGGATGAATCATCAAAAAATCTTTTTTTTTTTTGCTTTCTTTTCCTCAACTCTACAATCTCTATGTATGTACCTGCCAATCGAAACTTTTCTACCTTTCCACTTCCATGGACAGGAAAGCAGCCAATCTGGTGATGATTATGATGATGTAGTAACAAAGTAGTTACCCACTCTGCCATATGGCAATAATATACATTCATATCACAGGAAGAAAAAAACTTCCATTATTTTATGTTATCGAGGCTTGTCTTGTGTGTTTTCTTGCTTTTCTTTAGTCTCTGTGGTAGGTATAGTGAATGGGTGGTAGTGCACACTACTTGATTGCTCTTGGTCATTCCAATCCCATAAAATTTGTGCATCCCTCTTCCTTTCCTCCTTTCCGTAGAGAAAGCCTAAAGCCACTACAATGAGCTCTTTTACCATGTCATTATGTACTATCAACCTCCAACCAAAACTGCTACTATCTGAGTGAGTTTATAACATGCAGAGCATGAGAACTCATACTTTCAGCTGATGTTTGCCTCTCATACAATTTCCCATTCTTTTTCACCATTTCGCTCTTGCTCATGAACGAATGCTTGCATGCACACTCACATACAATCATGTAATAATCATAATCATAATAATAGCATACACACAGATGGAAATGAAACTTCCTTTCTCTGTGTCTTTCTCCTAGAAATGTGTTTTTCTCTACTTTTGTGAAAGTGAATAAAATGAATGAAAAATCTGGGAGAAAATTATAAAAGGGAAGAACACATGGCTGTACTACACACTCCTGGTGAACTGTTGTTGTTTGTGTACGTGCGTGCATTTCTTTTTCATTCTTTCTACTCAATAGTCATCACCAGTTTTTTTATACCATTTACCTTGCTACTACTTTTGCTCAACACAAATAGGTATGCATAGTATGTGTGCTTGGGTCACATATTATCCTACCTACATTCCTATATTGTTGGCTGCATATGGCGTCAGTGTAGTGTGCGCTAACTTATGATAACCAAGCTGGCGGTGACGTGATGATGGGAATGACCTTAAAAGACGGAAAAGAACGTCCTGTTTGAAGCGAAGACGAAGAAAACGAAATAGAAAGGCATGTGCATTCAAGCATAAAAGCTAGCTGGAAGTTAAACTATGTTTAATAAAACTACCATGATGAGAGCTTTTGTACGCTCTCTCAATGCTTCTCATCTTACGTACGTAAATATGTATGGATATACATAAGCAGCAGGAATCATGCAATCCGTCGATAATGCAAAAAAAAATCTCAATAATAATCCCAAGAGCACCTCACTCAGCCATGCGAACTCGGTAAGCAAATTCATAGAAAAACACAAATCCAGCCAGCCTATTCCATGTCTTTTCTTTCGCTTTCGTTTCATACTCTCCTCTCCCATCATACTCTGCTCTGTTGAGTGAGTGTCCATCCAATTTTCTTTCATGGAAGCAAATGCTCTGCACTTCCTGATCAATGGGAAGCAAAAAATCCCTGGGGCCAGACAAAAGCCAAGGAGAATGGAATGAATGTGTATGATGAGAATGATGAGGACGATATACTATACGATAACATGAGAGGTCAAGTGAAGGGAAAATGACTAGCAGTCGAGAAATAAATAAAAAATGTAGATGATGATGTTGATCGTTCGACCTAGATTCATCTTTCAAGATGTTTGGTGAAAAAATCCAACTCTTCCATACCTTGTTCATTATATTACTTGGCTGAACATGGAAAAAACAATCTGAATGGAAAAGATGATCAAAACTCATGGCTTTGCTCTCTTATTGTTAGTTTCGATTTTATTTTAAAATGTCACAAAGTAATTCGTGTTGCAGATTTTACAAGCACAAGAATTACTGAGAAATGAACAAGTCAAAGAATTAGCAGTCATTGTATAAAATGTGCAATCAGTTTAAATGACTCACTGAATATTCATTCAAAGCTGGACGTACGGACAAACACATCCAGTGAGTTTAGTATTGACCGACGCTATTAGCTACATATATGCAATAAAACAGTACAAAGGAAGTAGATGAGATAAGATGAATGCAGTCATGTGTGCGCCAAAAACAACAACATCAAAAAAATGCGATACATAACATATTTTCAGATGGTATTATGCGGTTGTTGTGTTTTTAGAGACAAACATACATAAGAGAATGCTAAAACTAGTAGTGACCTCAGTAGTAGAAGCACTACTTTCTCTGAAGAATCGCATGCAAACGATCATCCGTATTCATAACAAAAAATATTTTTACGGAGAAAGCATCACTATCATCGTGTTATGAAATTTTACTGTTTTTCTAGACGATGACTGACTTTTCTTTTATTTCCTTCAATGAATTCGCTTTTCCAGCTTTTGTACATGTTCATGATGCCTTCTGACTTGTGTGATGATCATGAAAATGATACAATGGGTAAATCTTTCTCCCCTCCTCCACCATATTCTTAGTCGAGCAGCGAGCTGAAGATATTTCATTCCACTTAATTCATTCATTCAAAATGAAAAGAAATGCGAAAAAACCGAGAGAAATGGCAAATCCAGTTTATCCAACCAACCGAGCCGTCCGCTCTAAGAAGCGTGTATGTATTTGTACCGATGGCAGTGGAAGCTGGAAAATTGGAAAATCATGCTGATGATCAGGAGACTGACTGTTTAAGGGGATGAAATGATATGTAGGACTAAAACAGTGTAGGAATTGTAACAAGATATTACCAAAAGGCAGACAATATAACTGCAACTGTTTTACGTCAAGTCTGCTTGGAAAATTTATCTTTGCTTTAGAATTTTAGCACAGGGTTGTGGCGCAAGTACTCTATAAATATATAAATATATCAAGCTTAGCTATTAATGTTTTTATGTAGCTTTGGGTACATATGATACGTACATTGTACAACGGGACAAGAATGTAATTTTTATCATTTTGCGTAATGTACTTGGACCTTTGCTTGGCTGGCGAGGACCCATTCACCCTAAAGACGCCAGTTGTAGTGAACATTACGTTGGATAAGCCAGAAACCCGAAAATTGTAACAATGCATACAATGTGGAATAGCTTGTATCACACACACATGACACGACCGACAACGATCCAATCTGTCTGCGAGCGTCCGACATGAAGATGAAATGGTTTGCAAAATAAGATGTGTATCTCTACTTCACTCCCATAAAAATCCAAGTTTTCTTTTCTCCCTTGTTCATATGACAAAGCCACACACACACACAAACCCACGCACATTTTTATAAAGAGAAGCACACGCACTACGAGACGTATACATGCATATTTTTGCCAATTTGTTATTTCCAGCATGCGACATTTTGCGTAGTTTTCTCTTTGTAAAATTCATACAAAAAAGTAAATCGAATACAGAGCCAGGTCAAATAAAGTAGCATGTTCATTCATTATACACATTACTTTGCAGTACTAAGGTCTTACTTACTTTTCCCTTTTTATGGGACGGAAAAGTAAAAAAAAAACTAGTAAAGATATCTCTCGTTTAACTACAGTATAAAGTTTTTCAGTTCCAACACAAAGGGTCAGATAGAGAAAGCAGGGGGTATTGGCCTAGTCTATTCTCCATCTTACCCCAAAGTGCACTCCTTTATACTTGGAGAAGACCATACAACCATTGAAAGGTAATCTGTGACAGATTTTGGTTTTCAAATTATATACGACTTCCTTCTCCACTTTTCTGGGATTTTTTTTTCCATGAGAAATTTTTTATTGCCTTGCTCACATATTTTATACACTGTCTACTGCTCGTATAAAGAGAAACAGGGAATAAGAAAGTTAAGCTGTATGCAAATATAACGGATGGGCGACCATGCCACGGTATCAATTTTCCCTAATATCTTATTTAGCTGTGCACAGACTAAGCGGATGAAGAACGGCGAAAAAAGGCAAAAGTGAATGAAATGGGAGTATTATTAGGAAAAAAGGAGAGGAGTCGGGGAAAGAAGAAATTGGGAAGAGTGAGCAGACACATAGATGAGTCTGGAACATTTTGCAGTTTCTCGAGCAATGTTCCTATACGTTCTCACTCTCACCCTCTCTTTCTTGTTGCATCTTTATCATCACCGTCATCATCTGCATAGGACCACGAAGACCATCCAAGCAAGCAGCCAGCCGGAGAAGAAAATAAATAAAGTGAAATTGTCTCCAGTTTCCACTTTCCACATCTCACAGTTCCCATGCATACTGTGAGACTCTGACTTGGAGTTGCGGATTTACCCAAAAGTTCCAACTCCAAAACAAGCATTAGTTGTAGTCAGCGAGGCAAAAACTTTTTTCATGATGCTGATTCAGATGATGATGATGATGATCACAAGAATGGAGAATGATGATATTCTCATAGTTCACGGTGGTGTGGCGATGCAAGAGTTGCAGGAAATGACAATAATATGACTTATATTCTCTGCAGAAATACGAGACAGCGAGAACGCGAGAGCGGGCAAAAAAACCAACCGTCTTTTTAAAGGTTTACTGAAAAAAGAAGATGAAAAAGGCACCCATGCACGAATGTAATAGTTATTTGGTCTGCACGATAGCTATGCATGCATGCCTGCTATCACTAGCACACTATATGACGGCGACAACGATGACAAGTGAACACGATGAGAGAACTCCACACTTCTTTACGTCAACAAAAATATGATAGTTTTTTTTGCTATAAAAAGGGCACACTCTGCGTTTATGCATAATACAATGGCAAAATATAGATAGCTACGTTCAAGAACTCACGTCTAGTTCGTTTATTACATATTCTTATGAAGTTGGCATTTAAAAAACTTTCTATAATATGCAAACTAAGTCTCGGAAATATTCTTAATATCTAGGAAGTAATATTTTTATATGCAAATACTGTGAATTGTGTGGATATACCCGACTAAAATACACAGTGTGGAGAGCCACGAACGGATATTGTGTGCTAAACGAGGACTATATCATCTTCTTCTCATAATAAAAAGGAGTTTGTCAGTCATAAGGAGTTTTACAAAGGGAGTGCTACGCACTAATAATAATGCATTCTTTACTGTATATGATATGCTCAGTCGTTCAGTTAAAAACGGAAGAAGAGAGAAAAGGATTCGGCAAAAATGAGTTGTCTGGCTGAGTGAATAAAGTGAGCAAACTGAGTGAACTGAATGCTATCAACGTAACGTATGCATATGTATCAGTCTCTCGCTAACTCGCAACTTCCTTTACTCTTTTTTTCTCATGGTTTATTACGTAAACTAACGATAAGCAGAGAGAGAAATATAAGGAAGGTAGACTTAAAGGCATGTAAAACGTATGCCTGGCTGGCTAGAGGCCTTGTTCTTTAGCCTTTGTGAAAAAACGGTACTTATGTGCCTATCTAACTCGAATGAGCCTCTTGTTGCGTACATAACTCGTTTTTTAAACGAGCAACGAGACAATCAGTGAATCAAGGTAGAAAATATGATGAATTCTTCGTCTTTCTGTGTCCTTGTCTAAGTCAGCAGGTATACGTTTGCCCCAACAAAAACAGGAGTAGCTACACATAAGGCTGCAACGACAACAACGACGAGAATGAGAACTCACTTTCAGGGAAAATATATTTTTTTACGCAAAAAGAACTATAACTTCCTGCTTTTTCTGCTTCACTGTCTCTCTACCTTATTATTTTGAACGTGCAATACTCAACCTTTCTGTTTCAGCGTTAGTTTTTGAGAGCGGAAAAGGGAATAACAGGGAAGAGGATATTACTTGGCTATACACAAAAGCATCCTGTTGACAGGGAGGAATGTATAATCATCATCAGCATTTGATGATGTGATGGAATGCGAGCTCGCTAGTAATAAAGTCTCATGAAGAAAATGATGATTTTGCTCTTGCTCTCATTTTTCTGCAAGAGAGCTAACGTTGCCTTACAAGATAAAAAGTAGGTTCCACAATATGCATAAATATTAAAGAGAGAAATAAAAGGAGGCTGAGAGAAAAAAGATGACAGAAAGATCAGATGTAAATTTAAAGGGAAACATGTAGCATAATTTTTTTGCAAAAGCTTCTATGCATAGTGTGCTTAGTTTTTACATATTACAATCCAAAAGAGACAAGACAACAACAAGGTAGTTTTCTGGTTGGCTTTTTTTATAACTTTTACTTACATTTTCTTCTGGAAAATTGCAAGCAGATGATACATTTCCCTTGTCACTTGCTATTTCATCCAGTTGACAACCCGCAGAGAGTGTTCTCGGGGTTTTTATCTTCTTTGTTTTCTCCGAGGCCAGAGAGGGCCGGTTGAGCAAACCGAAATGTAATAATATTTAAAAAACAGTGACACACAGCAGCGCACACAAATATTAAGTCAGACTCAAAAAGCTCAGCTGCTTAAACATGATTTTTTTGGAGTTCTTCAAACTGCCGCTGTGTCTACAAAACCGCTACAAAAAATTACAAAGTACGGAGGATTCCTGGTTTGACACGCACATATTGCACGAGCAAAACATTACAGCACATTTGTCATTTCCGTTTTCTGGCTTTCTTTTGTTTATATTTTTTATTATGATTGTTCTTTATATTTATGTAAGTATTCTTTCTGATCCGGATCCGTTTAGTTGTAGATGCTTATGTATGGACTAGGTATATATCTAGTCAGTCATCAAAAAGTCAGGAGTAAAAAGAGTAAACCATTATAACTGTTGACATTCATCGGCTTTCTTTCAGAAGAACGGACAAAAAAAGTTGTGTTTCTGTTATATATTTAACAAGCTGAAACACTTTTCCCTCAAAACGGTGTCATTACACAACCAATATAAAAGTACGCACATAAGTACTAACAATGGGAGAGTCAAAAAACTTTTTTCACTATTTTCACTTTCTTTCTTATTCCTTGCCAGTCAGCCTTTGGAGCTTGTCAAGAATCGGGATGAATGTGGAGTTGGAGAAAGAGTTTTTTCTTTCGATTTTTTCCACAAAAGTTTGATGATGAGAAAAGGTGTTGAGTCTTTTACACGGGAGAATAGTCGCTGTTGTTGTTGGGACTGTAGTCGCGTTCTCTGCTGGTATCTTAAAACAGCCCGTTTTATACCGTTGAAAAACGTTGTCGTCTCGTCACCTTTCTATTTCTGTCAGTGTTCTCATTCATATATTAAAGAGGACAACGACGACGAAGAATGAGAATGAAAATTGGGTGAAGAAGAATAAGAAGTCTATATAGTGCCCAGTAGAAACTTTTCTCTCGGGTTGGACATGTCTTTCCCATCCAAAATGCAGTGATGGTGGTAAAAAGTGTCCTGGAGCGATGTGATGCGATGACAAGATCTCTGATGAGCTTTCCTCTATGTCGTCCTTACTTGCATTCGTATACACTCTTTTTTCTTGTCTGTTAGTTTGCAGAAGGTGAGTGCGGATAGAGACGAGAAAACTAGTTTTCCCCGATTAAGCCAGCACCATACCACCACGGATGAACCCGTTGATAATATGAAAAAAAGCCGTGTGTGTGAAGTGAAGACTAATATCCAGCGCGGGTAGAGGTAGTCGTCCTCTTCTCCCTGAAATTAATGAGGTTTTCACACTTTCATTCAACGCCTTTCCATCTACCACTCTACTCATCCGTTTGCTCCACTATCCTGCTGCTGCCCCAGTCAACTTTTTTCTTTACTAGTCTGCTTTCACAAGTTTCGTTTGTTAAAACGATGATGCTCCTGCTGCTACTGGAGAAAAGTGATGATGATCATGCGGGACTTGTAATAAATAAAACGAGACGAGAGCATCCAACAGACGGAACCTTATAACTTGGCTGAGTTTTCTCTCGGTTAATTTTTCCCACTGGATTTCATCAGTGTATTCCCATCAAACAAAACAGGGCAATATATTTCTCAATGTAGGAGAGCGCCAAAGATAATGGCGATGATGATCCACATTAGCATTAACTGCTGTTGTCTTGTACGTCCGCGTCCACTCTTTGGATCAGTTTGACATGCGAATTTTCACATGAGAATAAAGTCAAAGTTCAATGTTTAAATGAGTTTTTATTTGTTTAAGTTTATGCGTTCCTTATCATGTATATATCGTGATGAGGAGTAGTAGTCTGAATGCTTGTGTAATTCTAATTGGTCCAGAAAAAAACCAAGTTAATGTCGACATACAAACAATTTGACTCCGACGTTGCTTCTTGTTGATATTCTTTTTCCTCTCTGAGATGAAAATTAGATGATGTTTATGGTGTACGTTTGGTAATGATGATGAGGATGAGAGAAGCTAATGCTTGCTTTCTTGCCCAATCTACGAACAGCAAACAAGAAGGAAGTAAGTAGAGTTTTAGTAGTCGTGTTACTGTCACTGGCTTCTCTTGCTCACTCTTTTCAGTTTGTTTCTCTTGCCCTTTTTCTGCTTTTAAAATAAATACAATTAATTAGTTTAATTTGTCTCTGAACTCGGCTCGGAGTTGTTGTGTGTTTTTGTTGATTTTATAAAATGCTCCGGCTACATCTTTTCCCTCTGCAAACTTGTTCACTCTTGTCAACAAACAACTTGGCAATATATATGTACTATAGACCATGTCACCTAAACATACATATTCATTTTTCTTGTTCCAGTTCTTTCCTTTGGGTATTCCGTTATGGTCAAGTCAAACGATGTCATCACAAAATAAGCAAGTAGTTTAGTTGGCTCACTCTTCTCTCGAAAGGTTCACACACACGTCACAATATAAGTAACATAACTCTTCTAATTTTGCTAATTTGTGTGTTTTTTTTTCGTCGTCTACCTCAACTCAACCGAAATGACTTACTTTATTTTCTGTGTGTCTCTCTGTGCAATTTACTTGCGCATGTTTTCATGTATTCTATAAGAAAGGAAGCAAAAACTTTCAGTTTTCAAAAGTGTTCATGTTTTTATTTAGATGTATTTTAAATGGAACATTTGGTATTTATAACGAAAGTTAACTTTTTTTGACTTGATGATGATTATTATTTTGGCTCTGTTACACGGCACACTGTTACACTTGCCTTATATATCATTAAAGTGTATCATTGGCTTTACTTTTTGTATATCTGTAGCATACTTTTAGTTAATTGCCGACACTGACATGAGCAGCAAGGTAGATGTGTGGTAGAAAACAACAACGAACTATAAAACTTGCAGAGAATAACACAGCCAAAGTCTCATGGGAATTTATGTGTATGAGTAGTAGTTTGTAAGTACGAATGTAGCATTCTTCTTTTACACCATTCAAACATACACGTACACACTAGTCAAATGATTATCAAAAAAGTTTGAAAACGGAAATATAAACGAGTTGTTCTTCTCTCAAAGTTTGCTTTCTACACTGCACCACACACTTCTGTCTCAGTGTCTGCACGTTAAAAAAAGACAAGCTCTTTTTGCTCGTGGGAACTTTTTTTTTATTATTACTATAATATGCTATGCAATATATTATGCGTCTGGGTATCTCATACGGTTTTCCACGTATATAGAGAAACCCTCCTGCAATAAGACAGCACACACCGGGGCAATGTTTGATATCACCAAATAAAATAAACTTGTAGTACAGTGTATAAAAACGGCTTGTTGTGTGCACGGAGCAATATCAGTAATCGTAATAGTAATGATGATGATGATGATGACGATTCTGATGTGAAATTCACAGTCTACAAAATAGTCACACAAAACACTGACTGTTTCTCCACTTATTTTTTTTTTCTTTTTCGGATAAAATTTATCCAGTAAATTGTATCATGCTCCCCGGTACAGCAAGAAGTTTTTGTTGGAGTAAAGGGGAATTCACAGTTTCCCTTTTTGTTTAGCTGTGAAACGGAGTAGCGTGCGGCAGTAACAAACCTCTCTTGTCTAAGCCCAACTTACGACTGACAAGCACGTTATGAAACCAACTGAAGGTCTTCCCCTCTCGTGCAAATGCACATAAATGAAATGCAATGCAAGAACACACACACTCACACGAAGTAAAGCAAACCACCACCATAACACAAGAAAGAACCAACGAAGACCAACCAGCCGTATCATAACTAAACTATGAAGAACACATACAAAGAGAGAGAAGAAAAAAAAGGATATTTCATATACTTTTTTTTAAACACACAGGTCGTTGTTGTAGTTAAAGTGTAATATGGTAAAGCCTAGTAAAATAATAACAAAAAGAAAAAAAGTAGAGGATGTCTGGTGCTGTGAGTGCAGCAGCGAGTATAAAGTCTGCTGCGAGCCAAGAAATAAAAAAAACCTTATGAAAAAGTCCATGACCATAATAACAAGCACATTATAGAATTGAATGATAAAGATAGTGAGCATTGCACATTGTGCCTGAGTCACCTTTATCGTTTTTATTATTATTTTTATAAACTTAGTTTTGCGTGTCGTTTATTTTTATTGTTATTTTTGCAACAAGCGGTATCACCGAATTAGATAAACACTAATATCTATAAAAATTCTCAAATTGACAAATCAGCCTTTTGTTATAGATGATGCATTGTATATGAAGCATAAAAACTTTAGATCTATTGAGAATAAGCTAAATTGGCATATTATTATATCGGTACAAGTTTATAAGGATGTAATAGCTAAATTAGTGTGCACATAGTATGTCAGAGGAAGGGGATGTTCGTTTACACAGCTTTGAACGTTTCACCACTCCACACTCCAGTTTTTCATTCTCAAAGTAAAATTGTAATTTTAATTATAATTACAACGCAAGCTATACAAAATGTTGAGGATAATAATGAGCTAATGAGGTTGGGAGATGAAACACCTGAGTTAAGTTTCCGTTTTCCCTTTTTTCTTCTCTCTTCGCTCAGTTTGCTGGAACTGAAGGGGGAGACAGGGAGTGAGGGAGGAAGCTAGAAACGGACCGGATATGAAGCTGAGCAGGCAATGCAAAATAGAAAAGCCTGCTCTAACTTGGCTTATTTGACCAAACCAACCACAAAAATACAGATACTTTTCAGATGTTCATGTACTCTGTGAACATAAGCATCTGCATATGTGTGAATAAAATAACTACTATTTTTGTCTGTGTGTGTGTACATTCTGTGCTATTTAATTTTTGTATAGGGTGTAGGTGGTGATATCGCTGTTGTTATGTTTTATGTGGCATGAATAGGATTTTTTCTTTATTCTCACAGTTCACAGCCTCTGGAGCAAAAATTACAGCTATCATCCAGCCCATCAGCAAGAAAAACGAGTAACGAAAACGCAGCCTCAACAAAGCTCTTTTGACCCCACGGTGTATTTAAATACGTATGTGCATGTATTGTAATCCAAATATTCATCCTGTCATTTCATGAAATTCCACCATAATAAAAGCTTTTTAAATTCGCACTTTGCCTTTGAGTCTCTTTTGCTTCGTTTGCGTTTGTTGCTGAGTTTGCATGCATGCATGCACGCATTTATACCACACACCTGTAGGTTTAAAACTTTTTTTTCGTTACGCTATGCTAACTCTAAAAATAATATTCCGACGAATGCATGCGTATCCGGCGATATAATAAAATTATACCTACCTATGCACATATGAAATTGTATGCATACATATATTTTATACTAGATCGCAAAGTAGATCGAAAATCGTCATCATCCTCGCCAGGATGAAATACATGTTTATAGGACAAGCCGTTTCCAATGTTCCCTTTTAGCTTTCAAGTTTACTCTATGCAAGTTCATATAGTTTATGTAACTCTTTATCTTTTACTGGAATCTAGAATCAGAATGATATGCGCAGCATTATATTATGTATTTCTGTTTGATGATGGATTTCCATTCATGTAGTCAATTTTTGAATCAACCCTACCCTTTACACGTATGCTTTATTTATAAAATTCTCTTGCATTAGATCCATGTGAATGTTTCTATGAAAAATGTAAAAATAGTTGCAGTATATACATGTATTTTTAGACCGCGGCAGGGCAGTTTTTTGTAAAACTATTGCATGCTATGCTACACTGCACATTTGAAAAAATAAAAATAAGTGCCAATGGAAGAGGAAAAGTAAAGTACAGTAAAATCAACAGTATACACACTTGCATCGATACCTACATAATGATGATGATGATACTGGTACTGATATATCTAGCTTTTTTTTCTATTTCCACATTTTCCGCCATTTCCTCTTCTCCTTCTTTCTCATGTTTGTTTCCCCAGTTAAAAGCTGTAATGGGAAAAATATGACGGAAACCACTTCACATTGATCTGTCTTTCTATCAGATGTGATACCTACACTAACTACAACATCATAATACGTTGTGGAATGTATACATCACTAGCATTTCCCAGGATATCACCCCTACAACAATACACCCACTTTCGATCCTTTGAAAAAGTCATTCACATTTTCCATGATACTGGAAATGACAACTTTTCGGCCACCATCTGCAAGGTAGTTCTCTAAAGGCTGTATGTCCTTATATTCATATTATTTACATATATGAGCACTACTAACGAAGTATATGAGTGAGTTGGGTGTGCTGTTTAGAATAACAACTACTATATTATCAATGTGCCATGTTGTATAAATAGAAAGTATGAACAGTGGAAAGTGGATGGGCCTACGGAAAAGGTGTAAAAATGTTGCCACTTCGTGATGTGGTGAACATATAAAAACTAAAATGGAAACAGCAAAATTATTTTTTCATTTCAAAGACTAAAAAGAGCAGTGGTGACTTTTTATACGTACTTTATTTTGTGATGCCCATATTGTTCTTTAGGGTAACGCATTAATTCACTACCATGCTTACACCTACACACAAATAAACTCCAGTGCATTTTAGCTTGCTTACCTTGTTGTAAATGATAGAGAGAAAGTGAAAAAACAAAAATTAAGAGACATGCTCTTGCAAAATTCAGTATAAACAAGGATATTACTTAAAGAAACTTTTTTTTGAGTAACTGCGTTGTGTAATCCATTTTACTAGAATGCTTATATCGTGTAATATATAACCTGTTACCCACCTAAAAATATATATGGATAATATATGATGGGGGAAAGGAAAAACTCATAAAATTATTATGATGAGCAGAAGATGACAAGTGGAAGGAGTATATGTAGTGACATATATACAGCTACTATATACTGTACCACTTTTTCACACTTGCTTCCTTGCTCTTATGGAAAATGCACGGAGAATTTAGGGATGCCATTTCCATTATGATTACTCTCTTTTCCTTGAAAACGAAACACTTTACACTCACAAGAGAAGTACACTGTAGTGTACTCACTCAGCACTCACTTATTGTATGCTTTCAAATACAGGTTTACATAGAATGTCATGTCACTGTCTATATTATACTTTTGCTATGTGACTATCTCTGCTTCTCTGAAATTGATACTGATTCAGGGCGAAGCTGAAAATTGCATTAGATTTATT
>JAQIXW010000825.1:0-24274 GCA_034700685.1 Willowsia buskii
TGTAGCTCAGTGGTAGAGCGCTCGCTTCGCATGTGAGAGGCCCGGGGTTCAATCCCCCGCATCTCCACTTCCTTTTGCTTTTTTAAATTAAAACATTATTTTCAAAAATAGTCAATACATTTTATTTTCTGGAATGAAAAAATTAACGGAAATTTAATTACAATAAAATTCTACATTTTTATGATATTAGGTTGGAGGTTTTTTCTCTCCAATTTTGGTTTGCCTGAAAGGATGAAATGTAAAACAGCATGTAATCCAAGGATTACAGCAGCAACTAGAATGACAATGAAAACATCATTTGCATAGTCTAAAGGAATAAAATAAGCCAACAGCAACTGAACAATGGTATGGTTCTCTGCAACAGTAGAAAGAAAATTTGATTTTTGAGATTGAATTTTTTAAAGATGAGATTGAGATGAAAAACTGTCACTGGCATGCGTGGTATTATGTGGTATTGCACACAAAACAAGAAATGATTTCCTTTTTTACAGAGGTTTTCTTCTTTTTAGAGAGGCAGACAGAGAGGATTGATGATGATGCTAGAGAAAAAGAAAGATGATGCGTTTCGTCGAATATAAATATTATGCACACACGCATCATTGGAAAATGTAGTTTAGTCTGTCTGATGCTGATGTCGGCGTGTTGCATCTCAAGTGAAATGAATTGTAAATTTCATGAAAGGACTAAAGGACTATGCTCCTCTTGCAGCTCTCTTGTTACTGGGAAAGCCCGGATGACAAGGAGAAATTATGCTTTTCAAAAAACCACCACGGTTTTACATGACGATCATCACCGTGATGATGCACTTGCTGTTGTGTACAGCCTTTAAGAAAAGTCTTTTTTCTTCGTCCTTTACAATTGGTGGTGGAGGAAGATGATGATGCTTTGTGCAGAGTCGTCTCTCATGACGATGATGATTATGATGGAAGGGCAATTGTGTAAAAACTCATCTGCATTTATTTCTTGCAAAAGCTAATGGAGTGGCAGTGACAACTATTCATACTGACAGTTTCACTCGGAAGAGAAAAAAAATTAATGTAAAGGCACTCCTCAATTTAAGAGAGTCCAAATGGGAGGAATGTTATTGTACACACTGAGACAGACCATTGTACACTCGTTTATGAAACAAATAGGAAAAGTGCATTAATTCTCCTTCTCCCTCCACCTCCCAGTCTTCGTCTTTCTTTCTCTTCTATCATTTTTGCATCAATTATGCATGCGACTAGAGCATTCAACCAGATGCGACCTTCATCATTCTTCATAAAATATCTGTTCACGTAGTTCACGTGTCTGTGTTTCTCAAACTTACTTTATATTTCTTCCCTCGATTGCGGTGGCAATGGCACTAAAAGTGCTTGGCTTGATTGTGGTGGCAGTGTGGTGGTAGTGGCCAAGAAGAAGAAAAGTTTTTCGGGAGAAAATAGGTGGCACAAATAATGGTACAAAGCACGCATACACATTTAGAAGAAGAAGTGGTTTTTGAGGTGGTTGGTGGTACAAAGTGCATTTTCAGTCCATGTTAGTGCTCAAAATGAGGAACACTTTGAATTGAATAAATCGGTGGGGTGGTATGGTAGCTGATGTTGTGGTGAGGGAGACGATGCACCTTTTGTGTACAAAAAAGTTTCAAGTTGAACCACGCACTTAGCAGCTGCGATAATAATCGTTATATTTAGTAATCACTACTGTAGTATGTGTTAAGTAAAGTGTGTGTTTTTGTTAAGGAAGAGTAAAAAAAGGTGGGCAATGACAACTTCACTTTGCCACCATATTTTCCCTTTCACACACTACACACAGGCTAATTCATAATTTATAATGTGAGTACTTGTTATATGAGAAAAAACGTATCCATGACTACACAAAGAGTTAATGCAAGTCAGACTGACAAAAATGCATGTTGTAAGCCTTTTCTTAGTGTAGATGTTCCCCTTTCAAAGTTTTATTGAAACAGAAGTAATCCATGCGGAATAAAGAAGAAAAACTTGGGTTTTATATCGGTTTTATTTCTTTTTCCTGTTGATGAAGATTGATGACGGCTCTGACTGCATGGGTAACATGACATGCACTTGATCCCTTTTTTCGAGCTTAGCATTAACGTTTTGATGGAGGAAATGGAGAAAAGCCTAAAAGAAAATGCAAACTTTTGATACTTTCTTCAACGAACTGCTTATAGCCAAATATAATAATTCCTCTGTGCGTTTCAACAAGATCAAGATTGTGAGCAAGAATGATCATAATATCGATAGGATTGGATGATGAAATAGATGATGAAAATGATATCGCTGCATTTTTTCTTCGTGTTTTGTTTTCGTATTATTATTATTATTACCATTGTTATTGTTATGATGATTCTTTAGGAAGTTTGAATGCTGCGAAGCCAACATCGGGAAGTAGCTCGAGATCAACGAGTCCATCCTCTGCTGCTATTGTTGCCGGTGGAGGAGTTGCAGGATCCGGTGGTGCAGTCAGTGGGAGTGGGATTCCTCATTCATTTATTCCCCAACCAAGATCATCTTCAATACCTTCAGCCCCTTCCAGTGCACGTTCCTCCATCCATGAAAAACATCTTCCCAATATTGCCAAGTAAGTCGTGTAAAGAAAAATACATTCATGCATAGCGTATTGATAGATGGAATAAAAGGAAAGGAGAAAGCTTTCCTTTGTAGTAATCTCCTACGAAAAGAAATGTATTTTCAACTAGAAAGAAAAGGGGAGACAGGGAAAGCAAAACTTTACTTTCTTTCTGGAAATCAAGTTAATCAAACAAGGTTTATGCTGAATGTAAGGGTGAGAATGGGGACAGTATTGGTGAATGGTGTTGAATATTTAATATCTTTGAGAGTGTCAATCATAATCATTATACAAGCTAGAGTAAGTTTTGAAAGATGATTCTACGGGAATGGCTATGATCGATCTATAGAAATAAATTCAATTTTTCAAGGATTCCTTCGGCTACAACAAATGCTTCAAGTTCATCGTCAACCAACGTCTCGAAATCTTCTACTCGTACCCAAAATAATAATAACGCGGTAAACTCCCAGCAGCAAGGACATCATGGAAACAATTTAATTAACCAACAGCAATCAATCTTGAATTCTTCCAATAACAAGGGCAGCAGTAATTCGTCCATGTTGGAGAAATTCAAGTTTTTTAAAGATAAAGATAAAAGCGAGAAGATAAAAGGTAATGCATTGTCATTTTAGTTTTTAAAAGTAAATTCTACTTACTGATTAATGATGAACGTAATTTGTGTGCATTTGTATTATAGGAAGCGGAGGTTCCACAAGCAGCGGAAGTAGTAACAAAAGAACAAGTAGTTCTAGTGGATTCAGCTCTGCACGCTCGGAAAGGTCAGATTCTTCCGTGAGCCTGTCATCGGAAACAAAAACGTGAGTGTTCTTCATCATGGAGAAACGCATACATTGAATTAATTTTTATGAAGAGCTTGACCTACAATTGTTCTTCTTTTTTAATCACTGACATTATACGCACTGCAGCAACAATAGTTTAGTTAGAGTGGCAATGTTCTTCAAAAGAGAACAAAGACCGAGTTGCTGACTCGTGTGCGTCTTCTATACTGACTGACTGCTGACTTAGGGTTCACTTTCTCCGCAGAAAATGTCAAGATGTTTTTCTTTCCATTTCCGACAAAACATATTCTTATTTCTTTTCTCCAAGGGATAATGTATAAAGATGCCAGAGTTTTCTTTTCCGGCCATTAAACATTTCCTGTCTTTCACATATAATATTATATATGTAGTAATCCTTTCTCTTTTCTTTTTGGTCATTAATGTAATGTTACTTGCTTTTATTTATTTTTCCTCCCTCTCTGTTTCTCATGATTATACTGACTGATACTATCACTGTGACGATACAATATATTTTTGAAGGGGCGTAAAGGAAAAAAAGTAAAGAAAAAAGAAATTATTTTTTCTTTGGAATAAAATGGGATTTTATTGGATTACATTTTTCAGGGGAGGGACCGAGGGATCTTCTGGTTTGTCTTGTAACACAAGCGGAGTCATTCTACGAAATCGTGGTGGTGGAGGAGAACGTCTTGAAAGCAGTAGCAGTAAATCCAGTCACAATCAGATGGTCATTGAGTCATCCTCATCATCTACCCCTCGTTTGGCCATTAAGGGATTTCGTCAAAAGCTTGGGAAAGCTATAGCAACAACCAACAGCAAAGAAACTTCTCCTGGTATCTCTTCTTCACAGAAAGGACATCACCCGCATCATTCATCGTCATCTTCCTCCTCCCCGAAAAACTCAAGAAAGGAAAGTCTTGGTGATGGTCATCATCATCACCAGTTTCCTAATGGGAGTGGCGGAAGTAGTGGTAGCAGCAAAGGAACTTCATCGTCAGCCTATCATCATCACTCCAGTAGTAGTAGTTCTCGAAAGTCTTCTTCTCGCGGCAGTGGTGGCGCAATGACCAAAAGTAGTGTTGGTGGCGTGGGGGGAAGTGAGGCAACTTCGACATCCTCTAGTAGTTCAAACTTAATAAGTGCTGAGAGTGGTGGGAGTAGTTCCACCACCAACTCTGGATCAGGGGCTAGTTTCTTGAGGCAGCCAAAATCCGGGTGCTCCAATAACGCTGGTGCGAGAGACAGCAAAAACCGTGTTTCTGGCTCAGGAATACCCACGAGAAATAGTTTGATAGAGAGAGCTAGTGGAGGGATGAATCACTCCAGAGATAGTTCTTCCGAACAAACTGCTATTGTAAATGGTGGAATGAGTGCCAACAATAACTTGATAAATATTAACAATGCCACAAATAACATAAACAATAACAATTCTGTGTCAACAACGAGTTTAAATTCTACGGCCTCGTCAACGAACGCCACATCTACAACAATGTCTTCCGCAGCAACGGCCACTTCAGCAGCAGCAGCGGTTGCAGGAAATGCAGCTACAACAACAAACGGAGTACTGCAGTCTTTGGGGAATGGCACTGGAATCCCGAAGCCAACTGCAGCCATTAAAGGGACCACAAAGCACCCTACCGCTGGAAATAATCAGAAGTCTTCTTCGCCGATATCTTCCAATTGTCAAAACGAAGTTGCAACCACGCAAAGTTGTACTAACAGTAAACAAGTTAATAATAAAAATGACAATAAAGTAGCTGATAATATTGTTGATGGTGAGGATACGTCGACCAAACGTGAGCTAAATTCCTGCAGTAGCAGCGACTCCAGATCCAATCTTAGTCAAAATAGTTTCTCATCTGAAAAGTCATTATGTAGTAATAATGGAAGTGGTGGTGGAGGCAGTGCCCTTAACAAAACTTCAACGAGCTCTTCAATCAAGTCAACTGACACTTGCAGCAGCAATGCAGGGATCACTGTAGCGTTAGTGTCACCCATGCCTAGTCTGACAAATTCCGTGTCAAACACCGCTTCTGTCTCGAGTATCGAGAGTAATATTTCTACAGGCCTTACACAATCCCAGTTTTCTACTTCCTCTGTTTCCCAGTCCAACTCCAATTCTAACTCATCCGATGTCACTGTCATGTTGGCAAGCAAGTATCAACAGCAACAACAACAGTTACGACAGCAACAATCTTCTTTAGAGGATATAGATTCGCCGACAGAACGGAGTGCCAACAATCCAGTCGACGACAAGGCGATTAAAATGCCAAGTAGTAACTCTTCCAGTACTAGTCAACTGGGTAGCCTTCAAGAGGAAATTGGCAGTCCTCCGAATGCTAGCTCTACAAATAATAAAGTAAGTCCACTTGGCTCTGGAGGGTTTGTGAGCTCCACCGCTTCCGGATCCAGTTCCATGGGTAGTTTAAAGTGTTCATTGGACTTGGGGTCTTCTTCATCGGGAACTTCACTGACATCCCCCACCTGTGTTGGTATAGAGGGCAGTCCGGAAGAGGAAAGTTGTGAAAAGGCACAAAATGCTAATAAGCAGCCAGAAAACGAAAGCGTGTCTAAATCTTCATCTGCATCAAATCAAATGACCAGTAATAATGGTCAGTCTCCGGGAGAGAATGATAACAGATACAGTCAGGACAATGGAAATTCCGTGATTCCTGAATGTGATGAAGATGATCTCATGTTGAATGTTAAACCAATGGAACCCTTGCTTAGAAATTCTCCCTATGGTTATATTAAAAGCCCACCTGGAACCATGTCTGTGGGAGGACCGGGAAATTCTTCGTTTTTCTCTTCTACTCATCATCCAAAGTCGCCTGGAAACTGCATTCAGATGAGACGCACAGGTAAAACCCGCACATCTAACAATTCGATAAATTTGAAATTAGAAGCTCATTAATTTATTATTAAGTAACTCAATATTGACTATTTTGTTCAGGGTCTTGTGAGAATGGGAACACGCCAACTTCCAACCGCGCCATGGTAACATCAGTTACTGGAGGCCGACAAGGCTATTCGACCAATCCCTATCATGATCCAGCTAAAATAATAGGACGGCGAGCACCACACCAACCCCCTCCAGCTGGAATAGGATCCGGATCCTTCTCAACTTCCGGTTATGCGTCTTCAGCTGCTGGAGATTATGATTATGCAGATATCGATAATTTTGATATGACTGCGGCAGGTAAGCTATTTTTCATGACAAACAAAGAAAAAACTTCTCCCTACTACCCAAAAGACAGATGAAACACTACGCGGGCACCAAACGAAACATATTCGAAAGACTTTTCCTTTCTACACTCAATTCTTCGTTGTTCCGCGAGGTAGCAGCACCAGTCGTAACGTCATGGTTGTTTCTCTGCTGCCGAACATCTAACATCACGAAATGATGGTTGTTTAACCGAAATTCTCTATTATTTTTCAGGATATGTTTCAGATGGTGATCTTTTAAGCGGTAATAGTACCCTCCATCACCACGATAGTAATCGACTTAATGATGGTTACCTAAGTGAATCTGGGGTAACCATTTATGGCCGTCGTGTAAACGGGGCTGGAGGAACTAGTGGAAACACTAACGGACGCAGAGATATCCTATCAAACCGAAGTAGCACTTCGCAAAATAACAGCTCGAAGCATGGCGTCATCACAGAAGACAGGTAAATAAGCAGAACTTTTCTTTTCTGTTTTTCAGTCAATATTATTTGCAATCTTTATTTAATCTGCCAGTATCCAAGTTAAGTTGATCATTTATTTCGTTATTTTCAAAGCCTACATCAAAAGCAAAAGTTTGATATTCTAAAAATATATGTAAATGCTTTTCATTTGATACTTTGTGTTTCGCAATTTGCTCGTTAGTGATGTTGATCATCATTATCCACATTGAACTGCCTACGGCTGCGGCTATCGCAATACATGTTTTTCTTACGATAAGATATTTCGTAATTCGTAATGTAAAATAATACCAAGTTTATCCTTTTCTTTGAGTTTTGCGCTTTTGCCAATAATAATGACATGACATGTACCTACCATCCTCCTACTCTCTACTTGGGGATCATCATGGTGAAGAAAACATGTAGCTTATATTTCATCATTGATACTTACTTAATCACTAATCACCATTATCTATGTTACAACTACGATCATCTCTTCTCACTACTCTGTACATTCATCTGGACAAGAGTAGAGGTAATGATATCTTAGGAGATGACGCCACCCAGCATCTTCTATCCTCATTTTCACAAAACTTTCTCCCTCTTTCATAAGGACAAAGATGATGTGAATACGATAAACTTTTTTCATGGAAGATTCCTTCTTGCCTGAAATATTGTAAGGATAAATATTCTCCAACAAAGTATGAAAAATATATATAAAACAGCGGCGACGGTGACAAGGTCTTTGAACGGGAAATGAATGGGAAGTTAAGCTGGAAAAAAGCTAAAAAGCTTTATTCTTTTTCATTCTTTTCTTCCTCCTTGAGTCGTCGTCTTCTTGTGTCTCACAGTTTCCCTCACAGCACCAGACTTTCTTGTTTCTTGGCTTACAGTCAACAAAACGAAAAGCAGCAGTAGGGCGCACAGAGCAAAACTTGGACTGTACGACAAAAAGAAAAAAAAGAAAGGCAAAAAGTGCGTATGCTATACACTCAACAGTATACGAATAAAACAAACTATGTCTAAAAATGATAACTATATGAACATGTATAGTTTATGGATTGATAACGGCATGAGATAGTCATTTTACTGTTATTATTATCATCATCAACATGGCTACATGATCAAACCGGCAAGGAAAGCCCTATGAGCTGGCTTGACTTGGCGGCGCTACTGACTGCCTATACAGTTACTTCGATGCTGCTTAGGTGAATGTGCATGCTCTTACTTTGCCCATGGCTGTAAAACAGCAGCAGCAGAAAAAAAAAGAAATAAGTTGGTTGTTTTGGCTGACTTGACTTTCTCCAGGCTCCATAGCTTTGAATGCTGCTGCTTTCTCCTTATTATTTGCTGGTGATGAGGATGAGGATAGTTTCCTGTTTTCTCTTGATCGGCTCCTTTGAGCACAAAGGAACTATAAAAACACGTACTTCGTTATTCAATAAATTCTTTATGCCACTGCTGATGGTTGTACTTATATTGCTTGGGTACCATCGTCCTCGCGTTCATTTTTTCTTCATATGACCATGTAAATATGTAAGTGCGAGATGCATACAAACGTTTATCATTATTATCAACGATGATGATGATGATGACGGGGTGGGAGGATGTGTATTTTTGAGAGAGAAAATCATCATCATTTGGAGCATGAGAATAGCTTTCAATAGGACATTGTAACAGTAGGAGGACACGACCCTGCGACTATCCAAGTGCAAAGTCAAAAGAGATCATGGACTAGTAAGTAGTGCGGTGAGGACGAGGACACTATACTTAACTTACAACTTATGTCGTCTTATGCAAAGATGATGGTTTGCTACCGAAGAAAGTATATGAAGGTTTCATTTAGGGTTTTATATGAAAAATGAGTTTTCTGGTATCCCATGTCTATTGTGTAGGAAAGCCAATGATGATGATTATATTATGGTATCTTATATATGCTCAGCTGTCGGAGTATTTTCGTTTTTCTAGTCTTCCTCCTTCTTCACAGGTCATTCCCAACATGCCCTTCTGATACTCCCAGTACTATAGGCCATATAACAGAGCCTCCGAGTCAAGAGCATAGTCTATCTCTCTGCCGAAAAAGACGATCATTTGACATGATTTGGATATATTTAAGAGTTTCACATATGGATTGACTTTTAGCATTACGCACTCAACAGTCATGACGATGATCAGTTTTTGGTAAAGATATTACCGTCATTGGGAGAATACGCAGCATAACCAACTGAAGAGAAAGCTTGGCAAAAGCAAATTGAATTTTTTAAATTCATTTTCAATACGAACCCTCCATTTTTTAAAATGTTATCATCAACGCATATCTTGTTCCCTTCTTGTTCCACGCTTTTCTTCATGATTTTCGTATCTTCTAATATCAAAAGCGTGGAGTAAAAGTGCACCAGGTTTGCCCGCACAATTTTTTCTCCTGATCTACCTGTTTCTATGCATCCCGTCGTTTCTAAGAGAAAGTACATGAAGGAAAGGAAGTGCAAGCACAATGAGATTAAATTGCTCACGTGAGTTTTTTATATTTAAATTTAAATCGATTCCTCTTTTACTTCTTGTTCGTTTTGTTCTCTGAGAAGCTGCTGGAATGCCCTTGTATAATCATTTTCCTCGCCATCTCTGAAATGATAAAAAAGAAAGGATGGAGATGAAAGAAAGATGATGTGGATTGCAATGCGTACATTATGCCCCACATGTCACCAAAACGCCTTGAAAATGATCTATGTCTTTTTTCAATGCTACACAGATATTATGTGGCATCAGCACAGATTGTTACAGTTAGAATATTGCATCTTTGCAACACGAGCTTTTATTTAAAGAGAGGCGACTGCAAGGTGGAAAACGAAATAAGTAATCCAGGCAAACCAACTTTGCCAACCGACACACAGCAGTGGTGGTGGTGCTGGTGGTGCAGCCTTGGTGGCCTTCCTTTTCCATCAAAATCATCCATTTTCTCTGGGATGCTCCATCGACTACCACCAACCAAGCCAGCCAGTTGTCTGTCTCCAATTTTTTCCAGTCCTGTGTGTCTTTTCCCTCTCCATCTCATTTTCCTTGTTCTGTGCCTACAAAGTTGAGGAGATGAAAAGAGAATACGTGGAAAAAGTAGAGTAGAATTGACTTGATTTCAATTTAATTTGAAGGAGGTAAGCCACGGAAAGGAAAAGGAGGATTATAGCTTTACTCGTAGAACCTTTTTTTATACTTCTTTCTGTGTTTATCTTGCTCTTTTGTTGTGTATTCTGCTGCTCTGCTCAGGAAAAAGTTAGTCTTCTACTTCTGCCGTTGTACTTTTTACGTTTATTTTATTTAAATACAAGCTGAATGTAAAGGTAAATAAGGAGAATTCAAAATTTAGACTGTGGATGTGGGTTTTTGCAATGTCGTTTGCCCCCGTTTCCTTGATTTAGTTCCCTTTCTGCTCACTACCGGCAGAAACGCATTGCAGTATTTAGTTATAGGGAAATGTGTTAGGGATTTCCGTTAAAAAGAAAGCAAAAAAAGAATGAGGAAATAAAGAATGAGAAAAAAAGGAATTCACACAGGTGGCTTCCGGCTCCGCACCACAAGGAACTGTGCACTGAACCATGCTGAATACCTACACCTATAATATTCTTTGTTCAGATAGATACTTTCTCCATGCTTTCTAAGCAAGCATCTAAAACTGAAGAAAGTACGCTGAACTCGTTGGCACACTGGTGTACAAGCAGTTAGCAAGAGTTTACTGGAAAGAGCTGGATGGGTTGTGCAAACAGATGGAAAACTCATTATTTTTTCTATTATTTCTACATAATATTTGCAAAGTATAAGCTCGTCCAGATTTAATTTTCTTGCAAGTTTTTTTTGGCAGGTATGGATCCTTAGAGCTAACAATGACTCTTAATATTATGTATAGTGTGTATCATGTTTCAATTAAAAATTCAATTAAAATAATGAAGTATTACATAAAAATTTATTTACATAATTTAATCAATGTAGAGCTTCAAAAGAATCGACAAATAGTCTATCAGATAGAAGACTTTTAGACTGGCTTTCTAGTGGGCACCAAATTATACGCTTCATGATTGAAATAAAGATTGACATCTTGTATTTAGAACCATTTGTTCTGATCACACAAGAAAAAGAACATACATTTTGATGATGTTAATATCAATATCCCAAATCCTTATATATGTCTACTACTACCAGATAACCAATAAGATTTCAGAAATGCATGTGGGATGTTGTATTACATATTGAAAATGCAAGAATGATGGAATCTTGTTTTATTTGAAGATGAAAATATTTTTTCGACAAGAGGAACGCGCCTAGTGCTCCAGTTTTTTTGTGGTTTCCTTTTAACTGCTTCTTTCTTCTGGAAGACTACAAAAAGGGAAAAAAAACATTAAAAAATGTGTCCCACGCTTGTTCTTAAACCTTTTGTTATTTGGTGGTGGATGTAAGCATTTTTCAGAGCAGTTTCACCAAAATTGTGTATTATTTTTATTATAATTTAGCAGACAGACAGCATTTTTATTAAGATGTTTTATCATTTTCATTATTTTCCAAACCATCTTTGCCTACTCAACTGACATGAAAATAGACCTACATAAACAACTGTACTCAGCTCGTAGCTCCTTTGTTCTTTCATTTTCGTCAATGTTGTGGATATCCTTATAGATATTGAGTGTTGTGGTCCCCGAGCTTGTATACAACATTTTTCGCAAACCATCTTTAATTCCTTGACTTTGTACCCAGCAATTAAAATATTGATTGAGAAAAGCTCAGGCAAAACCAAATAAATTGAAAGTATATTTTTGAAGTAAAGATTATCGTGGTCTTTTCCAATATCCCTGCAAAGAATATAATTTGACACTAATGAACAAAATATGAGGAGTACGTGAGTTCACGTTTCTTTCAACGTGATCAGTTACAGATACTATGTAATATGTGCTACGGCATTATATGTAAAGTTGCAATTACTTTTAAATTAAATTGAGATGACTAATTGTTTGTCTCGGAAACATGAAACCATTTAGCGCTGACTAAAGTAACGTTGAATAGAGTGAGTTAAATAAAGGGAGAAAGGATATGAAAGATGAAAGCAATGCTGACTTCCGTTTCCAGGGAAATAATTAAATGGTTCACATGAAGGTACATTTCACGTGATTCATTGTTTTCCTTGTAAGAAAAAGAAGCATTTTTTCTCTTTGAGTTTTATGCTTACAATGTGTTAAAAACGAAAGTAGAAGTTAATAGCCCTCTTGTTCATTCTGTTATCATTATAGCCAATACAAAATAACTAATGGATGCAGTCCAAAGTTTTAACATTGTTTATATGTTGACTTTTTATTATTGCTTTTTAATTGCTTACTCTCATTTTCTTCCGCTGCAATAGCGGGTTTAGTCATGTTTTAATGCCAATTTTATACTCTTCATGATGTTAACTACGCACGTAGGGTTTTCAAGAATAATTGTTAGAGACAATTGTTAGGATTATAAAAAGTAATTTGTTCGAAAATTAGAATATCATTTGCAGTAATCTAGAGAATTTAAAGAAGTTAGTTTAGATACTCGTATTAAAGCTAGCAGAACAAGTGCTTATAACGAAACACCAAGTATAAAAAAATTAAATGTGAGATTTGTTTCTGAAACCCCAACATGGTTATGATTCTCCATCAAAACAACAAATAATATCCATTAATAAAGTCTTTGACACTAAGACCACGACCAACAAAAAATCCCATAAATTCATGCTACTGCGACTGGTGCCGCGTATGCTGAAAGAAATAACCGGCGATAATGTGTTTTTCTCTGGAAAACTGGAGTCTCCGTAATTTTATTCTTTTAGTTCCTTTCTCTGTCTTCCATTGAAATAATTTTCCGTATGATTCATCCTCTTTCTAAGAGTAGAACCAACCCAGTTTGCTCCATTGTATTCGTTGACAATGCAATATTTACTACTACCATGCCAGTTGGCAATTGGCAAAAAATATCTACTTGTTTCTTTTTGTTCCTTGAAATTTGTTATAGCATGGTACTTTCAGCGTACTACAGACGGCGAGTACCTTTTCCTTTTGCATTGTCTCCAGAGTGATATGTCAGCAACCTTTTTGGTTTTGTTGGAGCAAGTAAAGTTTTTTTTATCACGTATGTATATGTGCAGCAAGTCCTTCAATTTTTTGTTCTGGTTTATCGAATCAAAAAATATATAAAAGAGAGAGAGAGGCCAAAATCCTCCTCTTGTGAAACTTGACTTTCCTCTTCTGCCCGCATTTCGCATAGCTTCTATTATTTCACGAGACCACTACTGCCCTTCTCCTCTCACACAGGCACGCACACAAGTCGGGGGCGATAATTCATGCCATTTTCTCTTTTGCTCAATGAATTTCAATTGAAATTGATATACCTATTGCTGCCCTATACCACCAACCTTGCTGAATGCAATAACTGAAAGCGTGGAGAGAGAAAAAGGAGGAAATGAAAGTTGAAACTGCGAAAAAATAATAATAAATATATTAGCATGACCGCTGCCACCACGCACCAGTGCTACCGCCACCGTACCGGCATACTTAATGTGTTTTGTATTATTGCTATCCAACAAGCAATTCATTTTAAAGTCGACAGGAACCACGATATGAGCAATATATTCTAACTGTATGCAAATCGATGTTTGTATGAGTTAAACTATATAAACAGTAGGTATATATATTTTGCAAAAATAACTCTCCACTACTACCAATACCACCACCACTACAGCTCCTCTAACAAAATTCCCCTCATTTCCTTTTCTTTTCCTGTACATTTAACTCTATCCTCCTATCTACTTCACATGGCAATGTTTTTAATTCCAATGTCCAACTGTACTATGCATAATATTAAACACATTTAAAAGTTAGTTTTCTGTTGTGGCTGTAACTGCTCTGCTGATTGAGCAAAAAACCCGGCACCGACGACCTACCATTGCTACTACTTGTTCTACAGCAATGTATTCATTTCTCTTTCTCGTTTTTCTCTCTGATCATGAGTTTTCTTCTCTCCCTTCCCTCTTGTTGTTGTTTGTCGATAGTGCTGGATAGTGCTGGTGGTGTTTCCCCCTTACTTCTATCGCAAACATGCAATGCAACTTGTTTTTCAGCTTGAATCTCATCGAAATACTACATAATGCATTTGCACTCCACTTTGTGCACCATGACTAGTATAGCAGCAAAAGGGGGAAATAAGTGAAACTGAACTGGTTACTTACATACTTAAAAAGAGCAGACAAGAGCGCGTGGTAGTGCATGTCGTCTTTGGATTGTTTTTCTGCAGCTTTATATATGCAGCACAAAAAAGTTTGAAGTTTAGTTGGAGGAATGATATGATGATCGTGAATAGAAATGGGATACATAAAGAGAGAAGGAGAGCTGCAGGAAAGCACGGATTTTCCCTTTCTATTACTGTGTATTAATATTATTATTATTATTTTACATGAATGAGCATACTACATTATTATATTAGCAATATGATGATATTTATGCTTTTTTATACTGTGCGCATAATGTATACATATATTAAAATAAATGGGGTGGATGGGTGGTTAGATGGATGAATTTTATTCATTGAATTCTTTGAAACTTTTCGTATTTCCGTTTCTGTATCCGTGTTACTGCTTCTGCTCTACCATTCCTTCCACATGGGATCCAGCAGTTTACTTAATTTCAAAGCTTTATGAAGAGTCCAGGTTTATGTTACTGCTGATGCCAGGAAGTTTGGTTAAAATTCCAACAAAATCAAATTGCTGGTGTTAGCACTGCTTATGCGCTGTTGTTTTGTTATTGCTCTGCCGGTTAATATGATTTTGATGATTATGATGATGGATTTTCTGGAAGAAAGTGAGAGCAACTTGCCGTCATGCAGTAGGAAACAGCACAGATTGCGTTTCCTCTGCTGGGAAGTTAGTAAAGTGAGTAATTAGAGGATGGCATGCTTCACGGGAATTATATAATGGCACTAGTGACCTGCACCAGCTGCTGCTCTTGTCAGAGAGAAAGTTGGAGGTGGGCGATAGTAATAGAGTAAAATTGGATTAGATTAGAAGACGAAATGGACACCGAGATAGTAAGTTCTGCACACGCAGCAACCTTTTCTTGATTTAGTCATCGTTGACATCCCACTGCGCAGTTGTCATATGCTTACGCATTTTATTAAAATTGTGTGGAATTTCCTAGTCATTGCGATTGAAAAAATCACCTCTCCGCAATAGAGCTTTATCGTAGTGCGTTTCTCCTTGATGATGGGGCTATTTTCGAATAATAATAATAATAATGGCAATATGAAATTTGAAGGGAAGAAAGCATGAAAAGAAGCGCTATCAAAGAAACCGAGAACTAGAGAGAAGGGGAGACGACACCCCCGAAAATATGAATCGATCGCTGGTGTCTGAACCGGGTAATGTTTCTCGATTTTCTCCAAAGTATACAGTGAACGTATAATATGTGTATATATGTATATATTTATCTAGGTATGCATTGTTTTGTAGCACGTTTTACTCACTCACATTTTATGCCCATGAATCGCAGAACTTTCTAGCTGCTTTATGTATAACTACTTTATGACAGTGTGCATTGTATGCACCCTCCTCCTTCACAAACTGTCAGAACTACACAGCGTTTTCTCCGTTGTTTCCTCCTTTTCATGGTTTCATCATCATCGTGATAAAAATAATGCAAAAAACCAGGGAAGGAAGGAGAACAAATACTGTGTGGCAACGTATATGATTTTAGAAGAGCTACAGAAGCAGTACCAAAAATCTATGTAAATGGTACATGCTGTAAGCTTGCATTGACATAGCACGCGAGTTTCAACCCTCACAGTTAAAAACCATCTACTCGCCCAATGCTCAACATCCCTTCCACCATCACTTTACGTTGTCCCTCTACAGCATGTGAATGCTTTATCTGGCTTGATAGCGATGATGATAACGCTGATATGGATAAGAGCAGGGAGAAGGAGGAGGGTGAACAAGTATTTCATAAGCCGGAGTGTAGAAAAACATAAAAATGAAATCAAGTAAAAACATAAACGAATAATAAATAAAGCTCTAGACACAAAACCATAGTTTTTTTTCTACAATCGTTTCTCGTCTTAAATTTTTTAAGGAATGATCACGATCAGCAAGCCTTCATGATCTAGTAGACATCTACGAGACATGTTTACCTGAAGAAGAATGCTTTAAAATCACTAGGAAAACATACGTACCCTTCTTGCATGCGTAAGTTTGCGTACGAGTTTAGCGGCTCAGGTTGCACTCTACGAAAAAAAATACTGATAACAGTGCTATTGTTCTTTCTTTTCTGTCCCCATGCAAGTAAAGTAGGTATTTAAAATAAGAAAGCCTTTCTGATAGTGTGTGAACACTGAGCACACACAACAAGCAAAGTAGAAAATGCAAGGTTGGCAATGGTAACTTTCACATTAGTAGTATTATTCCAGCTGCTGCTTCATCCTTACTTAACTTTACTCTACTCACTCCACTTACTTTTTTTTCTTCCGCGAACCTGCTGCTGAGTGAGTTCCAGAGTTGAACTACCATGTAATATGCCATGTTATAGTTAATAGTAGCATTTGAAGACAGTGAACATTTCCCGGTGCTCTTGCTCTTGTATAGCTTACTCAACATTTTTCTCCAGCAAAGCAACAGCAGCAGCACTAGTTGTAACGGCGTATATTCTCTTGGAAGAAGAGAGAATAGGAGAGTATCCGGGATGGTGGCAACCAGTCAGTTGTTTGCTTGCTCTGGAAAGAGAAAGACAAGGAACGGTGGTGGTGTCTATTGTGCGCCAAGCGACAGTTGAGTCATGCTCTTTCGTTCCTGTAATAGCAACTGTTTTTGCTACATCTACTCCTATTATTATAATTTTTGAGCACATGAACAATAACAAATAATATAAGACAAAGGCATTCCCATCCAGTTTCTTGGTGAAAATAAAGTATGGGAAAAGAAACGGTGGGTGGTAATTAAAAGAAAAATACCAAGGAGGAAAGGAAAATTTATATGTAAGTAGGACATCTGAGCAAGTTTTCATGCTCCTTAATGTTATAATATTAATCATAATAAGAGATAGTAATAAGCTATTATACTTATTGATTTTTTTTATTTCACGAGAATGGCTGGTTGTTGCTTGAATCATTATCATTACTGACAGTGAAAGAAGTGGACAGAGTGTGGTGATAAGTGCATGTTGTATGTACTTATAATATACTTGTCATACTTTGACGAATATGAAATGTGAAAAAAATACAGTTGCTGCCTCAAGGTATGCTTGATGTTGCTTGTGACTAGTGAGAATTAGGTGAAATACTACCTGTCATTATAAAGTGGTTGTTGTGGGGTGTGAAGCGTCTGAAGCAAATAGCTGACTTTACATTATAAAATAATTCAAGTGAATCTTGCTGCCATACTGTTATTTACAAATTGGCTGGTTCTAAATTAATTTGGTAAGACGCTGGAATTTATTGAGATTTGAAATATTACATTCGTGCATTTAATAGTACGGGTATGTAGAAACACGTATTTTATTTCATATGTCGAGAAAAATATTTGCATGTACATGTAAAATTTGCATGGAGTAGATAGTTATCTGATCTTTTATAGATTTCATGGTAGTAGGTATATATGTCTCTGTGTTATGTCCTAATTGTTTTAGTAATGTGAAAGTAATATGTGTATTACAACACTCGCACTTAAACGAAAGATATATAGACTTTCTTGGAACGACAACAAGGATCAATCTTCTTGTAATAAGCAAACATTAAAATTCATTGGGCTTTTCTGTAAAGAAAAGGGAGAAAGCCGATCTTGCTCTCTGTCAATTTCTTCGTACGTGCTAAAAAGGATAAACCGGAAAGGATTTAGCAAAACCAGGAATCATAAGCTGAAAGTGTGTGAGAGAGAAGAATATAAATTACAGCAATTGACATCATCATCCACATAACCGAGTACAATCGGTTATCATCAATCACAATGTACAAACAAACCGGCTTGTTTACACTGCCAAAAGCGAAAAGTAATAGCAGTAGTCACAGTAGCATTACTAGTAGTCAGACAGCAATGGTTCGTCACTCGCAGTCACATCATCAGCACAATCACCAAGAGCATAATTTGCTGTTGGAACGACGAGCTCTTGTCAGTGGTGGTGGAGGCGTCAGTAGTTGTAGTGGTCATCATCAAACTAATCCTCCTCCTCCTTATCATCATCATCATCCTTATTATTGGAAGTAGGTAAGCTTTTTACACTTTTCTAGAAAGAAAACAGCACCACAAGTTTTGCGACTTTTGTGACTACACCGCACTGCCAATACAGAAGGCAGCTTTGCACAAGCAGCACTCGCACACAGTAAAAGCTGCCATAATACTACCAGGCTTTTGTCGTCGCACAAGTCACATTTCTTTCGCAAAATTTCAACGACAGTGCAAATAATAGGAAGTGACAACAGCAGAGCACCAGCAAAATAAATGGCACCCCCAATAATATCGCACATCACTTGACTAGACAAATAATAATAATAATAATAACAGTCTTACATTGCATCCAATTCCCACATGTAATGTAATATAATAATAAGAAAACGTCGACAATCATGATGCTGATGATGAGCCTGGAATTGATATGATATGATGACTGCATGTGAAGTCGTAATATTAGCGTCATCGTCATATGTATTTGTCCTTGAGTGATCACTTTACCAGCGGATGCCATTACCATTATCGTCTGCATCTTTATTTGTCGTGTTTTTTCTTCTTTGCGACGATTGTAAACTTCCATCAAATTCGATTTCATTTTCATCAACTTTAACTGGCTGTAGTATGAAACTTTTCTCTACCTTTACAAATTACATCCAAACATTTGTGCATTTAAAGAACAGAGACAAAAGTTATACTACTTGTACCTTTGCCACTTTATGTTGTGAAACTCAAGGTTTCGATAAGTGCGCCACAACGTCTATTGTTTTTGGAGCAGTGACTATTTTAATTTATGTCAACCTTACATCCGTACAATGTATTCCATTGCAGAAATGTGTCTTGAGGGGATAAAGGAAATAGCAAATGGAAGAAAAACAAACATGGCTCATGATGAGGAGAAGAGAAATCGCTCGCGAATAAATTCCTTTCCTCTGGTCCTTTTTTCATGTGCTTGTAAGCCCATGCAACAAAGACATCAACAGTATGTAGCTGCAGAAGAGGCACGGTATCAGAGAGGGAGAGCGAGAGAGATTCATGAGATGAGAGGAAAGAGAGATGTTCTTTTTCTTTTTCATTCGAAAAGACGAGGTATGCTGAATGCGAAAATGTGTCTGCATGTCTTTGCCTGCATGGTTTGTTTACACTTGATGGCATGATGATGGCATCACTACTATTATTATCAGGGATGCTGTAAGAAAATTGCAATGGAATATGAAAAAAAAACAAGAGAAAATGCTGTATATTATGCACTCTATAAATATGTACGTATTTTTATTAGCACTGTTTTGCTACGCTTTCACACACAACTTTTCCTCTGTCTCCTTGGTTGTCATCATCTGTTTCTTTATAGATGTTGTCATGTGAAAAATAAAATGTTGTGTTCTGGATTAGCAATACAAATTGCGACGTGTGAATGGCTAAAAAATGGGGGAACACAAAAAGTAGACCTATAGTATTAAGGCGGTCTTAGTAAATAAAAGAGTGGAAGTAAACTCTACGTCCTACTTTTTCGTCTCTCCTCCTGTATCATTTTTTTTTCACCCGGATATTATGTATGCATCTGAATATTATCATTGTTTATGATAAACAGCAAGGATGAATGCTTGAGCCCAAAGAATAAAGTAGACCTCATATATCAGAACCATTGTCGTCATGGTCATCATGATATTATGATAATGTTTCTGTTTGTCTCTCCATTCATCGGCTTTTGGTTTGCGTAAAAGGGGAAAAATGTGGAAAGGGACAAAAATGAAAATGAGTTTCTTTCCAGTTTTGTCTCTGCTATTGTTCCTGGTCTCCAGTAATGAGATGGAATAATGAGGTTACGTAATACAGGGAACTTATACACTTGGAACAAGGAAGAGGGACAAAAAAAATTTCTGCACACTTGACACAATTTACTTGATAGATATATGTATTTTTTGCACATCATCGTGCTAAGTAACAAGCATTCTTGTACCTCTTATGCTAGTCTCTTTGATGAATAGTTGGTCTGACATATTCTTCGTGCCTTGTTGTTAACTATATGCGTGGGTGCATTGTGTGTTTCGTGTTTTGTATTATTATGTATTTATTCCGGGAGTTGATAAATTGTCACATGTGTATTATTATCACCAAGTCCCTGGAATATGTGTATTTTTTGCTTTTTAATTTTCCACGAGAGAGGATGAGATTGTGAAATATGCATAACGTGGAGGACGACACAATTGCTGATGAATGAGAGTCGACGAGTCATAAAATAAATTGAATCTCTGGTGCCGAGCTGCTGGTCCACGTCATGAAGTAATCAACTTGTTCACTCAACACAGTCACTCCATAAATAACGCCAAGTTGATTGTGAATTGGAGAAAAGTTTCTTTTTTAAATTACACTTTTGCCATACTTGCGAAGAGAGAGAGAGATAAAAGGAGAAAACTAACAAGTGGATGGCAATATTGTGTAGAGAAAAAATTGTATCGAAAGAAAATCTGTTTGTATTTGCGTAACTAAACGGACAAAAGGATATGTACAGGATCATGCTCGTGCATGCATGCAAGCGAGCAAACACATTTGAGTTTATGCATAATACATTAGTTGACTTTGGTGTGTGCCTCATTAAATCTGCATCTTTCCATCTCCTTTCTCCTCCTCTTTCTCTCTCTCCGGCTTTCTCCTTGACTGGTTGTCAAAATGTCTTGTTATTACTCGTGTTAGGTGGAAAGAGAATGACAGGATCTTTTTGTGGTGGGTACAAAGGACAACGTCGACATACAAGGATGCCTCCTTTCTCTGGAACACACATGCCATGTCATCAGTACATGATCATATAGTATGTACTCTTGGGTCATTCCAGAGACATGTGTAAGACATGATGTCCTTGGCTGGAATTACTTGATAACTTACCAGAGGAATCTACAGTAGGAGAAAGTTTGTCATCTTGATTTTAGGCTTTTGTATTATTGCTTTGTGCCGTTCAGGGAAATATAGTTGATGAATTCTCGATTCTCATCAGATCTTTTTTATTCTAACAAAATATTCATTGTGTCCTCCAGGTGATTCATCTCTGTTGAGACATTTTAAATCAAACTTCAAACCATTGCTGCTGACACTTATTCCAAAATCAAGTAATAAATTGTGAGAGCCTTTTGTAACTTTGCAGAAGGTGTTGCAAAACACGGTGGTAATTGATTTTTTTGCTGAAGTATCTCCCTCCGTTCCACGAGAAATTGCGTTGGGGAATCTTTTAATTATGCTTTTCCTTTTGTTTAAAGTACACTTCTAAGCTAATAATATCTAATGTTAAAAAACTTTTTGATAATAAATGACTGTCATTATTATGATCATTCCTGTCATCATTGAAGTCAACATAATTGAGTTTTACTTCCCAGAATTGTTTTTCTCTCTTGTTCCCTCATTTCTACGGCCATTTAAAATAAAGGAAATGAGAACTGAATCGATCGTAGAATGATTAGATCAAAAAATTTAAAGCAGATACCAAAAGTTGATGCAATTGATGGAAACTGGAAATCATCAATTTTCACTGGATCTCTTGCTCACAGCACAGCATTTATGTTCATATGAACAGAGATAATCGCACATTCTATTGTTTTTCTAGTCGGTAAATCATGAAACATGCTAGTGTGCAAAATTTAATCTAGAGATTATAATGTAGCATGATAAAGATAATCATTGTATCTTGCGATTTGCAAGTACCTAAAATCTAGTGATGCATGCAGAAGTGCTCCAGTTCCGCAACTATTAGTTCGTTTTAGGAATCTACTCTCTACATCGGATGCTGCTCTTTCAGAAAGACGAAATGATGAGATGAACAGATGAAGAGAATTGAGAGTAGTGCGAAATAGTCAATTATGTCTATGCCTTCCTTTCCTGCTCGTGAAGTATTGTGTTTGTTTGGCCGACGGAATGGAATGAGTGCGTGAATGAATACTCCATTTCATTTTCAACATTATCATCCTCATCATCACCATTCTCCATGATTACCATACATGCATTTTACTTTTAGCCAAGTAAACAGATGTAACTCTACTTAAATGTTTTGCACTAGTGAGCAGGAAAATGAAACTATAGGCACATGCAATTTTTCAACGAGGAGAAACTGGAAACAGACTGTTCTTCCAGTTTGTTCTCTGTTTTGCAGCCGTGAAAAAAGATGAAAATGTGCGTTATTACATTGTGCTGTTGTTGTTGTTGATGGATGATGATGATGATGATGATGATGATGATGATAATGGGTTTGATGAGACGAAGAAAGATTGGAAAAGTTGAGTTTTTATGCATATGGAGGTATATTCCAGCCTTTTTGGAAAGGTGATGGAAATGATGATAATAGCAATGTGGCGCTTTTTGGTGTTGATGTGGTAATGTCGGTAAAGTGGTGTTGGTGGTCGCAAAGGCTGGCAGATTTTTGCTGACGATGAGGATGGTGAAAGGTAAAAGTGATGAATTCACGATTTAGTGCAAAACGGGGAAAGACGAAGAATAAAAGGAAAGAGCTCCAAATTGAAAAATATATTAAAAGGTTCACCATTTATAGAGTGTCTTGGCTACCATTACTCTAGTGGGCTTCCATAGAATAGGAAACGTGTATAACGTGAGAATAAAATGGCTACGTGTTTGGTTTTTAGTCGCTCTCTTGCTAATAGAATGCGTGGGACGATGATGATGAATGGAATGGAAAAAAGTGTTGGCTTTTTTCTCGTACATTGATTCCATTCCATAATAAATGAGTTGAAAAAATCCTCTCGGTTCCTTGCTGATCCCATTTGTACTTGCTCACACACCTTTGTATTTTACGACATTAGTCTTATTTCCATTGTTCGGATAATTTGATTGTGTGGAAACACGATGATGATGTTTGCGGTAGGAATTCTAAAGTTGCTTTTTGTTTCTTCTTTTTTCGCAAAAAGACGACAAGATTGGATCGTTTGTGAAAGGAAGAAAGGATGATAACTCAATTTCTAGTTTTTGATAGTGAATGAATGACGTTATGGAACTAGAGCGTTAAATGCAATTTGTTTGGGGTTTTACTTTTTTGCGGAAAAAGGCTTTGGCCAAAGTGATTTTTGCTGTTGACTGGCGTTGTCGATGTTGCCCTTGAATAATTGAATGGATGATGTTGAATGCATGCTAATGTACTTTTTGGCTTTTCAAAGCGATTTTGGAAAAGTACAAGGTGTTGCTTTTTTTAGGAAAAGCGTTTTAATTATGCCGTAGCGTTGAGAGAGGATAAATGAGAGGAGAGAGAGAGAGAGAGAAAGGCTGTAGTTGTAATAGAAGGTGAATTCACTTGAAATTGGATAAGTTGGAGTATGAAGGCGGTTCTTGTATGTATTGTCTGATGATGGCAGTTTTTCTCTGGCTTTTAGGCTTTTATGGGTTCAAAATTGGAAAATCCTTTTAGAGAGTTAATTAAATCCGTTGGAGGACACTAACAATATTAGAGAGTTATGTACCTAGATATGAGCTTACATTGGCAATTTGAAGCTGCAAGGTTTCTTTCATCTTTGTAGAGGTAGTACACTTTTGGCTTCACTTTGATTTAATGTTAGAATCACCGCGTAGTATACAAACTTATGACAAGAGGTGGACATGGCAAGAAAAGTGAATAAGGCCCAACTGCAATCAGTTGGTCCAATTGATAGAATTATGTTCACGTAGGTTTAATTATGTACTCAGGAATTACACTTTTTTGTGAAGCAATTAAACAAATAGAAATGCTTAAAGCATTTTTTTCATTCATCGCTTTATCCTCTTACAGAAAACTCGATAGCCATCTACTCAATCTCAACCACAATGAAATCTATAATTCCTTTATCTGATTACAGTCTTTTTTGTTTCCTCCTCCTGAGACTCCTCACTCCAAAAAACGGTGGTGTTTGTATCATCATGAGATAGTTCCGAGCTCGTCATCAAAATGAAAGTATAAAAACACACACACTCACGCGTTTCTTCTTATTCCATTTCATTGTTGTTAAAATATTGGATGCAGTTCGGTGAACAGAGCAAGATTTTGATTCCTTCTTTTTTTCTTAAGA